>ML300418.1:16022-63240 GCA_005239495.1 Nicotiana undulata
CCTTCCTTTTTTTTTAATGAGCAATGGGGACAATGCTTTTTTTCTTTTTTGGGGGGGGGGGGGGGTGGTCCATTTTATTGACATTGACATTTGGTATGTAATAACTATTACACTAATTTTTCTTTATCTTTATTTTATCTTTGGTATGCACATATTTTTCCCCATTTGATGTATATATTCATTCCACTTTTGTATATATTCGCTTTACTTTATTTTGTATATTCATTTTACCTTCTATAGTTTACGTCGTAACTTCTTTAGTTTGTTTTTCCTTAGTAGTATAACTTCTTATTTACTTTAGTAGCTTCATTTTAATTTGTTAGCTTCTTTTTACGTTTTTTTGTGAACAATAAGCCTTTGATTTTCTTAATGCCATGGTTATTTCCAACGGTGGATGTTGTGTGAACTGGGTGGCTCTTCCCTACGATGGATCGCGTGAAAACCTTCTTAAGGGATTGAGTAAGTTTTCTTTTATGTTTTGGTAATTATAGTAGTAACGAATAAAAGTGTCTCAACCAGGCTTCACTTGGTACTAACACATTTACCTCTGACCTTACGGTTAAAAACAAAGTTGTTGGCATAAAATAGCTCTAGTTGTGACCTTTAGACTCTTGTGTTGACTTAAACAATCATCGAGTGGTTCAGTCAAGCTATTTGTGATTTTCAATCTTAGCTAGGGTTATCGTGGGACCTCGACTCTGTGTTTGCATCTTTAGTTTTTAGTCTTAATTATTTAGTGATAAGTTAATGAAAAATAAGTTAGGATTAATTTTACAAAATATCTTTAGCAATCCAACAGCTTGAGAGGTGAGGTATTGAATTGCAAGTCCAAGTTCCCGTGCCCATAAGTCTAGAACTTGCCCCAAATAGGCGAAATTCTAAGTGTAGCTCGACTTGAGAAATGATTGTAGGCTCTCCTTGATCCAATTTGAAACTTGAAAAATTCCATAGCCTACAATGTGATATCCCTAGTCAACCCCTTTGATCCTAAGCCCTTTTTCTTTCATGAACCACGTTACAAGCCTTTATCTATTTTGTAATGACCCTCTCTTAGCACCCGATCTTTCCTTAGCATTCTTGAAAAATATTTGGCAAAAGCATAAGTTTGTGGGTGAGACGAGGAATTGGGAAGTGATACAAGCTACAAAGAAGAAGAAAAATGAAGAAAGGGAAGGCAAAGAAAAGAAAGAAATGATAAAAAGAGAAATTCCAAAAAGAAAGTGAATAAGGTAGAAAGTTGAAGGGATACAAAGGAAACTATTATGAAAGGCGTGGAATAAATAGAAAAGGAGAAAAATAAATGTCATGATCAAGAAAGAGTGACGTTATGTCTCTCTAGTTTCCCCAAGGAAGAAGAAAGATGAAACCATCACATTCCAACAAGTCCTACCTTGATCCAAAAGCCTTCATTATACCCCGCAAAATCCCTATATAATTTTAAGTTGAGTGAGCTTACATTAGTGGTGATTTACAGGAGGGGCAAGCTTATGGTACTTAGAGCCGGACTTGTGACATTTTTTTGAGAGAGATGAGCGAACTTCTACACAATCCTTGTTTCGAGTGTTACATTCTAAAGTGAGATTTGTTCATGGAGAGTAGAGGAGGAGGAGGAGTTTGGGTTCCAAAATGACCTACATGATAGAGCGAGCTTCCTTGATTAATAAAGTCAATTCTTGATGCTCTAGTGTCACATTAGAGCTATGGTTCTCAAAAAGTCAAAATATTGTGTTGTTGATAATTCATTTGTGTTGAGGGTAATTGTAGTACCAATTGATGCATTAATTATTAACCTTAGCCAGCTAAAATATCCTTTTTTTCTAGTGGAGGTGGGAATTGCCCTATTTTCTTGAGGACAAGCAAAAGCTTAAGTTTGGGAGAGTTGATAAGTAAGAATTTTGACCTCTTATTTTCTCTGTTTTACTTGTGTTTAGGTCGAAATGCTTAAGGGTATTCCCAAAAACTAATGAAATGTGCTTGCCTTCATGAATGTTGCAATACGAGCCAAAGGAATCAAAATCAACTCATAAAGGGGTCAAGAGTGAACAAGAACTAAAATAGGGCAACAAGGCCAACTGTGCGGACCGCATAATTTTGTATGCGGCCGCATAGAAAACTTCAGATACTGGAAATCTACCAAGTAGAGAGGTGCGGACGCACAAATATTTTGCGACCGCAAATGTCTATGTGCAACCGTAGTCAATATTATGCAGACCGCAATAGATAAGGTTCAGAGAGTTGGCATTTGGGCAAGCTAAAAGAGTGCGGACTGCCTCAATATTGTGTGGTTGTAGGATGTCATTGTGCGGTCCCACACACAATTGTGCGGTCCACAAGAATGAGAGCTAGGTTCAAGTCCAACAACAATAAGTGCGGACCGCATCATTTTTATGCAGCCGCATGATCAAGAGCGCGACCGCACTCAGAATTGTGCGGTCCGCAGAAGTCTAGCAAAAGCCAGAGCTCCAGTATAAATTATGCAGACCGCACCATAAGTATGCGGCCGCAAAAGCTAGTGTGCGACTGCACTCGGAATTATGCGGACGCACAACCTCTGTCGGGACATTTTTGTCAAATATTTTCAGCTTAGTATAAATAGAACATTTTGTCATTTTTTGGAATATTATGTTTTAGAGGAGCACATGTTTTGTCTTTCTTTACTAATTTTGGCAACTTTGTACTAGATACGTCTCTAAACAATAGATTTTATCCCATAATCAAATATTGTGGATTCTATCTTAAATTCTTCTATAATTTCTGCAATTTCAATGAGTAGGTTAACCCATAGCTAGGTTTGTGACACAACCCTAGTGTGGGTATTTAATGGGTATTTTATTTAGGGCTTGCTAGTGATATGGTTAGTGATATTTACCCTAGTTCTTGCTAGAACTCAAGAATTAATGGTTGCAAACATTGATTCATGCCTAAATGACTTAGTCTCTACTTGAGAAAGAGGGACTAAGACTAGGGAAACTTGGCTAACAAGGAATTGGGGTGAACTCAAGAAATTGATAACCCCAATTAAAGGGTAAAACCTAGAGATAGTAATACCCAACTTGAGCTAATATCACTTGATTTGTGAAAATATCCATTTGGACTTGAGAAAGTTAAATTGGGCAAAATCACTCAAACTACCGAGAGGTATAGAGTGAGTACCCGGGTGTGATAGCTATATTACGACCCAACTAATAAAGCTTGCCCTGGAATTTACGACCAGCTAGATAACTGCCTAGGTACAAGTCACGACCCTAGTCCCTTTAAACATTTGAAAAACCCTAAAACCAAAAATATTGTCCTTAGTATTATTAATTGAAATCAATAGAGTAAAAATAGAAGTAGAATACCAACCAAGTTTGAGGAATTGAAATTAGAGCCAAAACTTCCAACTCATGTAGATATACACCTAATCCCCTTTATTAACTCCCTGTGGATTCGATCCTGACCTTAGTTGGGTATATTATTGCAGCGACCGCCTCGCTACTTAATAGTAGTGTGGATTTGGCCGCGATCGGTGCTACAGAGATAGATTTTGATTTGAGGAAACAACTGGGCAGCGAAGGATGAGGAAGGACATATGGGAGGTGTCTTGTGGTGATTAAGCTTCTAGAAGGCTAAGTGTAAGAAACTGGAGTCGGGTAGTTGCTTAAAGGAGAAGGTTTGACCAAAGCGGGAGAGTGGCGAAGTAGCACATGGGTTTTGGGGTAGGATAGTTGTACGTCTTGGGTAAAGTTCAGAGTGATTTGGGGCTCATGGTGGGCAGTGACTAGGTCTGTGGACTTAATCTGGAATGTTGACAGCTATGCTGGGAAGGGTTGGATACGGCGACAAGGAGTTGCTAGATATGGAAAAGAATACAACATGACCTCGGATTGGAACGGATGATCACACCTTTAGTTGATGCCCATGAGGAGTGAACGAACTTGTAAAACTGATGAATTAACGCGTTCTCAGGATGGGTTACTGATTTCGTAGTAATTGTACCTAGTACAACGACGTTGGATGATGTCGGAATTGAGTTTCCACATGTGGGTTATCTAATGTGAGAAGGTTAGCAGTTGCGTGGCATTAACAGAGCTTCTTCTCACGACCCCAAATCCACTAGTCGTGATGGCACCTAACCCAACCCGCTAGGTAAGCCAACTAATAATTATCCAATTCTAACAATATTAACAAGATAATTAAATGAAAGTAATTAACTGAATTTTATACATTTTCCCAAGGATTGATAGTACAAATCATAAGCTTTTAAGAATAGAGTTTAAAAATAAAAACTAAAATGAAATAAATATATAGTATGTTTGAAAAGTACATAAACAGAGTTTCATAATCTAAGGCTACCCTGAAAAATAGAGGCAGCTTCATCAGGGACGCATGCACATCTTCAAATCCAGCAACCATCGAATACAGCAACAACAACAACCAACATTTTCACGCAATGTGCAGAAGTGTAGTATCAGTACAACCGACCCCATGTACCGAGTAAGTAACAAACCTAACCTTAGGTTGAACGTAGTGACGAGCTATCACTAGGCCGGGTCCAATACCAGTGACTCACTAACAGTTCATAACAACATAATACAAGTACAAAGAGGTATCTATGAAGTACAAATGCTCAGCTCGTTCACAATTCCAGAAAATGGTCATGCTTTTCAAGTATCTTAGTGAAAAGTCTCAGATCTATTACCAAACAATGCCAAAAGCATGAGTAAGTGTTTCATTTATGCCAAAACTATGATTTTGACTAGGGTTCTTCTTGAGAAAGAGGACCCAAGTCTAGGTAAAATAGGCTAACAACAAATTGGGGTGAATTCAAGAGATTGATAGCCCCAATTAAAGGGTTAAACCTTGAGATAGTAATACCCGACTTGAGCCAATGTCATTTGCTCTGTTTGAACACCCAATTAGGCTTGAGAAAGCCAATTCGGGCAAAGTCACTGAAACTACCGAGAGGTATAGGGTGAGTAATTCAGTGTGAGGTTATACCATGACCCCTGATGCAACAAGTTGTCCTTTATTCTAGATCCCATTAGATACTCGCCTAAGTGTAAGTCACTTCCCAAGTTCTTTTTATCAATTGAGAAGACTCCTACAAGACATCATACTTAGTTTAATTTTGGCAATCGATAGCTTTAAACTAGAATAGAATAAAAACCTACCTATGGTTAGAAGTGTAATTAAAGGCAACACACATAACTAGATTAGATAGGAACCCAATTCCCAACCAAGTCTAACTCCCTGCGGATATCGATCCCGACCATTCGGGTAAAAGCTACATCGACCCCTCCTCGCAATTATATAGTGATGCAGGTATGGAGCCGAACACGTTTTGGCGCCATTGCCGGGGAGTTAAACGGTTTGGGCTATTTAACTGACTAGTTGTGTGTATTGTTTTTCTTTCCTTATATTTCACTAACTTTTTTGTGTTAATTACTTTAGGTACAAATGGATGATCCTCTTGGAAATATTCTCCCAGGGGAGGAGGTAGAAGATAATGGTGATGATGAGGTGCATCTAGTACCTCAAGCTCAAAGAAGAGACCGCCAAGCCAATGAAAATGTTTCAGACCCTCCCCCACCTCCTCCAAGAGCAGCTCCTCGAGTGCTTCCAAATGAAGGATATGCTAGTGCGATTGTCCCACCCCGAATTTGGGCGGGCAATTTCCAGATTACAAATGTGATGTTGACCTTATTGGACCAGTGAGGGTATTTCACAGGCGCTCCTCATCAAAATTCTTATAAACATCTAAATGGATTTGTGGATACTTGTTAGTGAAGTAAACAGAAAAACGTATCGGGGGATGCATTGAGACTGAGATTGTTCCCTTTTTCACTTAGAGGGAAAGCATTGGACTGGCTCGAAAGACTCCTCAACCATTCCATCTCTATGTGGGATGAGTTGGCTGACAAGTTTATAGCCAAGTTTTTCTCACCTGGACATATGGCAACTTTAAGGGATGAAATCTTAGCATTCAAACAGGAACCCAATGAACCCCTTCATGAGATTTGGGAGAGATATATAACTATGGTTAAGGAATTCCCCAATAATGACACGACACAAGCTATGATCCAACAGACATTTTACCGGGGGTATAAACACGACAAATCAATGTGTGGTGAACCAATTAGCTAGGGTAATTTTATGAAGCTGACATATGATGAAGCATGTGACATTATTGATGAAATGGATGACATCTCTTCAGCGTGGCAAAGTCGGGCAAACGTTCCTCAAGGTGACCCGAATGTGATCAATCTTCACAAGGAACTCCAAGACCATGGACAAGCCATTGTTGAGTTAACAACAACTATGAACCAGCTTGCCAAAGGACAACTTTAGCAAATCCAAGGACCAAATCAAGTACATGCAATGGAAGGGGTCAACCTAATGGTCAACAGGAGAAGATAAAGTGGCCAACAAATGCAAAGCAATAATGATCAACATAAGCAAAGTGGAAGTGGATACAACAATGATGATTCATATGATGACCCAAGTGAGGATGTGATGTATACAAATAACTATCAAGGACAGTGGAGCATGCTCCAAATCAACAGTGGTGATCTGAAGGGAATAATCAGAATTGGAATAATCAAGGGCAAGAAAACTGGAACAATAGCAACAACAACTCAAACAACTGGGGGAACAACAATCAGAGTTGGGGTGGCAACAACAATTGGAAAGGAAATAACAACAACAATTGGGGAGGAAATGGAAATTAGGGCCGGACTTTCAAAGGTCCCCAATGTATCAACGACCGAACAATCCTCCTTCTTATAAATCTCAATGTCAAAGTTCATCAAGCAATGATATAGGACGGATGGAGAATATGCTCAAACAGATGATGGAGAGAACTGCAGATTCTGATGCTCAAATTGCCTCCCACACTACCTCTATCCACAATCTTGAGGTCCAAATGGGACAAATTTCACAAGAATTGAACACTCGCCCTAAGGGGGCACTACCTAGTACACAGTAGGAAACCCGAAGGGTGGGAACAATAACAATACTGATCATGCAATGGCAGTGACCACAAGGAGCGGTAGAGGTGGTGAAACAAGTACCTCTAAGCCAAAGAGAGTTGTGTGTGATGTTGATGAAATAAAAAATATTGATGTTCCTTTAGTTGATGATAAAGTGAGTGAAGAGCAATTTTAAGGTGAAGTGAGGATTGATATCCATGACAACAAGGAGGAAACTCAAAATGACGTGAACCCGTCTAGGGAACACGTAATAGACATACCAGAGTGAAAATCTTCAAAGACATACAAAGCAAAAGAGTGAAAATCAATTCAAGAAGTTCATAGAGATGATGAAAATCTTGTCAATCAACGTGCCATTGGTGGAAGTTCTTGAGCAAATGCCGGGATACGCCAAGTTCATGAAATACTTGGTGACTAAAAAGAAATCTATGGAATGTGAGACCATCAAAATGACTCATCAAGTTAGTGCCATTGTGCACTCTATAGCTCCCAAGCTTGAAGATCCCGGCGCATTTACAATCCCTTGTACCATTGGAAGTGCGAATTTTGCAAAGGCATTGTGTGATTTGGGGGCAAGTATCAATTTGATGCCTTACTCAATATTCAAAACATTGGGTATTAGTCATCTGAGAGCAACTTCAATGAGACTACAAATGGCGGATAGAACAACGAAGCGGACCCTTGGTATTATTGATGATGTTATCGTACGGGTCGACAAGTTTATCTTGCCTGCTGCTTTTGTGAACCTCGACTGCGAGGTGGACTGTGAGGTGCCTATAATCTTGGGAAGGCCGTTCCAAGCAACAGGAAAGGCCTTGGTGGATGTTGAAGCCGGGGAGCTCACCTTCCGGGTGGGCGATGAAAAGGTTTTCCACATGTGCAAGTCAATGAGGCAACCAAATAGTACTGAGGTTTGCTCTTTTGTGGATCTTATAACATAAGTGATAATTGATGATACAAGTTCAATGATTATTGTGGAAGATCCCATGGAAGCTGTCTTGTTGAACCATGAGGATAATGAAAGGGATGGCTTGGTTGAATGTGCTAATGCATTGCAAGGAATGGGTTCCTACTCTTATGGTCCCCGTAAGCTATCCTTGGACATGGAAAATTGGAAGACTCCACCGACAAAGCCCTCAATAGAGGAGCCACCAACTTTGGAGTTGAAGCCTCTCCCATCACACCTCAGGTATGAATTCTTAGGCCCTTCTTCTACATTACATGTTATTCATTCTGCTTGCTTAACCAAAGTGCAGGTAAATTCCACTCTTGATGTTCTCCAAAGGAGAAAAAAGGCAATTGGATGGACCTTACCTTATATTCGAGGCATAAGCCCCGCCTTTTGCATGCACAAAATTATACTTAAGGATGATGCAAAACCGTTCGTGGAACATCAACGGAGGTTGAACGAGGCTATGAAATAGGTGGTCAAAAAGGTGATTATCAAGTGGCTTGATGCAGGGGTTATCTATCCAATATCAGACAATGCATGGACGTCACCAGTGCAATGTGTGCCAAAAAATAGGGGTATGACTGTGGTGAAAAATGAAAAAAATGAGTTGATCCCCACTTGGACCGTGATTGGATGGAGGTTATGTATGGACTACAAGAAGGTGAACAAGGTGACCCGAAAAGATCATTTGCCATTGCCTTTTCTGGATCAGATGCTATACAGACTTGCCGGGCGGGCCTACTATTATTTCTTGGATGGGTACTCAGGTTACAATCAGATTCTTATAGCCCCAGAAGATCAAGAGAAAACTACCTTCACCTGCCCATATGGGACCTTTGCATTCTCTCGGATGCTATTCGGATTGTGTAATGCACCCGTTACATTTCAACGGTGCATGATAGCTATATTTACAAACATGGTGGAGGACTTCCTCGAAGCCTTTATGACTTTAGTGTGGTTGGAGACTCATTTGAAGAATGTTTGCAAAATCTTGAGAAGGTTCTAGCTCGATGTGAAGAGACAAATCTTGTGCTGCATTGGGGAAAATGCCACTTTATGGTCGAGAAGGGCATTGTCCTCGACCATAAGATCTCATAAGATAGAATCGAAGTGGACAACGCTAAAATAGAAGTGATTTCAAAGTTACCTCCTCTGACTTCCGTCAAGGGATTTAGAAGTTTCCTCGGGCATGCATGGTTCTACCGTAGCTTCATCAAAGACTTTTCCAAAGTGGTGAATCCCCCATGCAAGCTATTAGAGAAGGATGCAAGATTTGATTTCAATGAAGAGTGCATGAAGGCCTTTGAGCTCTTGAAGTATAAATTAACAAATACTCTAATCATTACCACACCAAATTGGATCTCACCCTTTGAGATTATGTGAGACGCAAGTGATGTTGCGGTAGGAGCGGTCTTGGGGCAAAGGCTGAACAAGATATTTCACCCGGTGTACTATGCAAGCAAAACTATGAATGATGCCCAAGTTAATTATACAGTGATGGAAAAAGAATTGCTAGCAATTATGTTTGTGATAGAGCAATTCATGCCTTATCTCATGGGCTCCAAAGTGATTGTTCATACCGATCACGCGGCGCTCCGATATTTGATGACAAAGAAGGACTCCAAAGCTAGACTGATGATATGGGTTTTGCTGCTTCAAGAATTTGACCTCGAGATCATTGATAGGAAAGGAAGTGAAAATCAGGTTGCGGATCATTTGTCCCCTCTAGAAGAGCAAGGGAGGACAAAAGATGGTATTCAAATTAAGGATGCTTTCCCGGATGAGCAACTCCTCTCGATTTCTATGATTGATATGCCTTGGTTTGCGGATGTTGCCAATTTCCTTGTTACCCGCATTGTCCCGTGTGAGCTCTCTTCTAACCAAAGGAAGAAACTCAAACGTGACAATTTGGACTATTATTGGGATGAGCCCTACTTGTTCAAGATTTTCAATGATAAAGTGATTCGTAGGTGTGTCCCAGAGGAGGAGCAACTGAGCATACTTGATTCTTGTCATTCCTCTCCTTACTGTGGTTACCACGGTGGGGCGAGGACTACTTCCAAGGTTATGAGTTGTGGTTTTTCTTGGCCAACCTTGTATAGAGATGCCAGTGAGCTTGTCAAGAGATGCGATGAGTATCAGAGAGCTGTGGTAATATCAAAGAAGGATGAAATGCCCCTCACAACTATTCTTGAAGTTGACATTTTTTACGTGTGGGGCATAGAATTCATGATTCCTTTTGTTAGTTCGTGTGGAAATACCTACATTCTTGTGGCGGTTGATTATTTTTCCAAGTGGTTCGAAGCCGTGGCTTTTCCCAACAACGAAGCTCGGAGTGTAGTAGCTTTCCTCAAGAAAAATATTTTCACACGGTTTGGGACTCCTGGGGCAATTATCAGTGATGGGGGGTCTCATTTCTGTAATAGGGCATTTGATACTTTGCTTGCTAAATATGGTGTCAATCACATGGTCTCTACCCCTTATCATCCCCAAGCTAGTGGGAAAGTGGAGGTTTCAAATAGGGAAATCAAAAGCATCTTGTCCAAAACTGTGAATGCCAATAGAACTGATTATTCAAGGAAGCTAGATGATGCGCTATGCGCCTATAGGACTGCATTTAAGACTCCAATCAGTATGTCTCCTTACCGATTGGTGTTTGGTAAAGCGTATCATTTGCCGGTTGAGCTAGAACATAAAGCAGTGTGGGCCTTGAAGAGGTTAAATCTTGAGTGGGATGTTGCAGCGAATCTCCGGGTAGAACAACTCAATGAGCTTGATGAATTTCGGTTTCATGCCTATTCCAGCTCATCATTGTACAAGGAGAAGATGAAATACTTGCATGATAAATATGCCAGAAACAAGGAATTCAAAGAGGGTGATTTGGTCCTTCTCTTCAACTCCCGGTTATGTCTGTTTCCGGGAAAGCTAAAGTCCAAATAGAGTGGTCCCTTTGAGGTAGTGCATGTAACACCTTTTGGTGCTCTTGACTTGAAGAACAAAAATGGTGAAATCTTCCGGGTTAATGGGCATCGTGTGAAGCATTACTTGGGAAAATTTGATGACAACCACGTGGTGGCCTTGATAAAGTTTCAATGATGATGGTAATCTGCGTCGTGCCGCGACATTAAATCAGGCACTTCTTGGGAGGCAACCCAAGTGATATTTCTTCTTTTTTCATTTTTTATCTTAGATTAGGTTCTTTTGAACTGACTGGTTGTGAGGTTTGTGTAGGGATTTTTGATTAAGTGCAGGACATATATTGTAGACAAATCTGGCAAAGTATGCTTTAGGTTGCTGACCACGCTCTAAATTTCGCTGTCAGCGGCAGCATTTACGCGGGAGCAAAATTTTATAGTGGATGCATACTTGATGAGTTAAATATATGTTCTCTCTGAAGTTTGGTCTGCATCCACGGTTGATTTTTCGCGGTCAACGGTTACTGTTCCGCGGCCGCGGCCGTTTTTCTGCTCCCAGCGGTGATATCGCACCTTCGGCTCTTCAGCATGTGAAAAGCGCAGACCGCGGTGGAAATCTACGTCTGCGCCAGGTAGGTCGGTGTGGAGCTTAGGGTTTTAGTATATATTGGAGGGCCCTCCTCCTTTTACACTTTTCACACCCTAACTCTTCAAAGCCCCCTTTTCACTATTCATCATCACTCCTGCTGCATCTAAACTTCATCTCATTTAGCAAGGTTAATTCGTACAACAAATCTAACTCCTGATATGATCAATTTCTTAGTTTTAACTTTGGTTCTTCCTCTTTTGTTTTACTTATTTTTACTTTTTCTTTTTACATAGGGTTTGTATAGACCTAGAATCATAAGCATGTTTAATTATTGATGGAAATGAATGGGTAATGGTTTGTTTATGCCTAATTGGGGTTAGGGTGTTTCACTTTACTTCTTAATTGCTTAAATTACCCACTAAGTGTAAACCCTAGCTCACGAACGTTCTTCAGTGCCCGTTTAGTTCAAATTTCGCGCTCGGCGATGAGATGATTTTGTTAAGTTTGAATTGTTCTGATTTAAGCGGCCGCGGTGATTTTTCGATGATTTTGATGATTTTGTTACGCAGCCGCGCTTGTTTTTTTGTGGACAGCGGAAACAATGTCCAGAGAAGTGTCAAACTGATTTAGAGGCCACGTTCATTTTTTCCGCGAACACTGGTGGAGCTTACGTGGTCGTGCCCAAAAATCCGCGGACAGCGGTGTGAGTGATGTTCTGATACTGGGTATTCTGAATCCTTGTCTCTTGCGGACGCGACCAAGTTTCCGCTGTCAACGGTTGCCTGTTCGTTGTCCCGCTGCTTTTTCTGCCGACAGCGATCCACTGTATTATAAGATGCTGTGATCATTTATCTGCTTTCATCTAATGCTTAATTGAGTACCAAGACTAATAAGCTTTCACTGATTATTTATGCAGACAATGGTTCGATCAAGAGGTGGACAAGATAATCAACCAGGGAGGGGAGAGTCCTCCCGAGGACGGGGGAGAGGCAAACAACAAGATGCACCTTTAGCTCCTAAAGCCCTTTTTGGGAAGAGATAGAGTCTCCGGAGGCCCACTCCAGACATGATGGAGACTAGTGAGTATGTCCCCTCTCGGGAAATTTCAGAGGGGGATGCTGGCCAGACTCAAGAGGAGACACAATCCCAACCCCGATGCCTTATAAATGAATCAACTTCTGTGTCCGGCTCTTCTGATAGCTTGGGCCTTAGTGACTCTCCTCCAGCCCCGGCCCCCAGTGCAGCAGCTCCAACCACCATACCTGCCCCAGTACAATTTGATAGTGATGATGCGCCCCGGATGACGGGAGGGGTGGTGACACACATACAGGGGGAGTGGTGAGATCTTGTAATCCAGTAGTATGGCAAGACCGTCTCGTGAGTGAGAAAGCATATCACAAGTTCAGGGAGTGGTGGCCTCAGATGTCACTTACATTGGAGAGGGTTTTCATTGAGCGGGACCTTCTACCCCTAACCCAAATGTCAAAAAGCACTTCAACGAGAGAGTGGGAAGGAAGTTCTTCACCAGAAACATGCCATAGGCCAATGAGTTTTTGGTCAACAAGTTCTATTCTAATGTCTCCCACATCAAACACGGCACATACTTGACAAAAAATCGCAACAAGAAGATTATGTTTAATGGCAAAGCTATCAATGACTATGTTGGGTTCAATGATAAAGATGGGACCTTGTATCTGGAGAAGGTGGAGCTGGATGAGTTAGCTCGCCCTTGGATGGCTTCAGTGATTGCTATTTTGGGGACTACTCCAGCTTGGCTGACGCCTACGACCCTAATCTATAAGAACATTTTGAGCGTCGGGGCGAAGGGATGGGCCATATTTGTATGCAACAGGATTGACCCCACTACTCATGACAGTGACATGCCGGTTTTCCGAGCTATTATTGTGGAGGCTATTACGGCGGGGTTCCCGATCAATGTCGGGATTATTATGGCCAGGGTGATTAATAGGGTGGTCAGAAAGGGTGAGAGTTCATATCCCTTCCCGAACTTCCTCACTATGTACTTCGAGGACCAGGGAGTAGAGGGAAGGGACTATGACACCAAGGTGAAGCCAAAGAGGCCATTTTCCTAGTACAACCTGTAGGGTCCGGACAACACCAAGTCCAAGAGTAAAGCCACCGCTTCCACTGGCTAGTCTAAAGAGCCAAGGGTGGTAGCCACTGGTTAAGAGCCATCCAGTGCCGAGGGGTCTTCTGCTGCCATGCCACATCCTCCCTACGGATCTTCTGCATCCATCCCTACCTCAGTGCATTCTTCTTCAGCATAACCTCAAATTGAGGGTAAACCATGCATTAGTCGGCATCAACAATTGGTTGCAGGTAGCTTCATCAAAGCTATCTTCCTTATCCAGTGCCATATCATCCCAGGCAGCCCCAACCTAGATCCAGATGCCTCTATCATTGGAGGAGACTTTGAAGAGTCTAGTTGACAACCAGAAGAAGATTCTGGAGTCTATGGGCACCCACTAGAAGGAAATCAAGTCCCTGGGTAATCATGTAAGGAAGATGAGGAAGGGCCAGGATGACTTGAAGAAGAAGGTGGCCAAGCTCACTACAGTGGGTGATATCCCTCTTGATCTCCT
This sequence comes from Nicotiana undulata, assembly GCA_005239495.1. Lineage (NCBI taxonomy): Eukaryota > Viridiplantae > Streptophyta > Magnoliopsida > Solanales > Solanaceae > Nicotiana > Nicotiana undulata. The sequence continues at coordinate 30,053 of ML300418.1, forward strand.
CATGGGAGAGCGTGCCCCTGCAGCTCAGACAGTGCAGCCATCACAGTTGCCAGAGCAGGAGGCCACCAGTGAGCCAATGAGGAGGGTGGTGATCCCCCGGACTGAGGATTTGGAGATCCAGCTGGAGGACCCCGAGGGAGATATCATCAGCCCAGCCACAAGACCCATCCAGTGACCTACCCAGTGAACCTATGCAGACAGAGGCATCTTAGGGAGTTTTCTTTACTTTCTACCCTTCCCCTATTCTATTTTTGATGATGATTGGTATGTAATAACTCTTGATACTATTTTCCTTTCTTTATTTTCTATTTCCCGTACTTTTTTGTTTTTTTACTTTTTATCTTTGGTATGTACATAAAGTTACTTTTCCATGTATATATTCATTCCCCTCTTATGTATATTCGTCTCAATCCCCTATTGTACATATTCATTTTACTTTATGTATTTTTACTTAATAACTTCTTGTATAATTTTCCTTAATAGTTTAGCTTCTTATTTCCTGTAGTAGCTTCTTTCTGAATTTATAGCTTCTTTTTAATTTTTCATGATCAATAAGACTTTAGTTTACTTAATGCCACGGTTCTTTCCAAAGGTGGAATTTATGTGAACCGAGTGGCTCTTCCCTACGATGGATGGCGTTACAACCTTCTTACGGGATTGACTTTGTTTTTCCTTTTTGTTTTTGTTTTATATGGTAGTAATGAAGAAAAGTGACTCAAGTAAGCTTCACATGGCACCAACATATTTACCTTCAACCTCATGGTTAGAGACAAGTTGTAGACGAGACTAGCTCTAGCTGTGACCCTTAGAATATTGAGTTATCTAAAACTGTCATCAAGTGGTGTTTGTGGCCATATGTGAGTTTTCAATCGAAACTAGGGTTGGTGTGAGCCCTCGACTCTGTTCTCTTTAACAATCCAGTATCTTGAGAGGTGAGGTTTTGAATTGCAAGTCCAAGTGTCGTGCCAACAAGTCTAGAACTTGCCCCGAATGTCTTTGTAGGCGACATTCTAAGGGTAGCTCAACTTGAGAAGTGATTATAGGCTCTCCTTGGTCCCATTTGAAATTGAAAAATTCCATAGCCCACCATTATAATATCCTTAGTCAACCCCTTTGAGCCTAAGCCTTTTCGTTCAATAACCGCATTACACGTCGTCATCCATTCTATAATGACCCTCTCTTGGCACCCAATCTTTCCATAGCACTCATAATGAACAATAGTCAAAAACATAAGTTTGGGGGAGAGACAAGGAAGTTCAAAGTGATGAAAGGTTCAAAGAACAAAAAGAATTGATGAAAAGGGAAGGCAAGGAAAAGGGTGAAATGACAAAAAGAAACACGTCAAAAAGAAAAGTAACAATAGAAAGGATTCAAGAAAACAAAGTTGAAAGGCTTGGAATAATGAGAAAAGGAGAAAAATGAGTGTTAAATAGAAGAAAGAGCGACAATGTGTCTCTCTAGCTTCCCCAAGGAAGAAGAAAATGACTCAAAGAGTTAAGAAAACATGAGCCTAATTGTGAAAATGGAGTGCTTAAGGAAAGATGATACAATCATAATCATTAAGTCCGAATTTGATCGAAAAAGCCTTCATTACATCCCGTTTAAGCCCTATAGGATTTCAAGTTGAGTGAGGTTACATTAGTGGTGATTTACATGAGGGGCAAGCCTATGGTACTTGGAGCCGAACTCGTGGCATTCTTTTAAGAGTGATGAGCACACTTCTTCACAATCCCGGTTTTGAGCATACATTCTATAAGGTAAGGTGAGCTCATGGAGAGTAGAGGAGAAAGAGTCTGGGATCCATAGTAACCTACGTGAGAGAGAAAATCTCTTTGATGAATTGAGTCAACTCTTGAAGCTTTTGGGTCACATTAGATCTATGGAACTCAGAAAGTCATTGCATAATGTTGTCAATAATGCATTTGTGTTGAGGGTAATTGTTTATACCAATTGAAGCTTGATGAAGTTACTTTAGGACACTTGAAATTGTACTTTCTTTTTCTTGTGGAGGTGGGAATTACCTTGTTTGCTTGAGGACAAGCAAAAGCTTAAGTTTGGGGGAGTTGATAACAAGAGATTTTAACCTACTATTTTCTCTCTTTTGCTTAGGTTTTGGGGAAAAAATGCGTTAAGGTATTCCCGAAAACTAACTCAAGGTGCTTATTTGCAGGTTTTGGAAATGAGGTAAAAAGGTTAAAACGAACTTATAAAGAAGCCAAACTTGCACAGGTCCTAAACTTTGCTAGAGCGCTGTCAGCGTCAATTTTAGGCTACAACGTAAGTTCTTCCGCTGAGGCGGATGATTGAGGGCTGCAGCGAAATTGAGGTTCAGAGAGATAGAATTGGGCTCAGACTTGACCGCGCTAAAAATGTGCGGCCGCGAAAACATTGGCGCGGCCGCGAGCATAACTGCGCTTAGAGTGGAAGTTGAGAATCAGAGAACTGGCAACTTTGGGCAAAGCATAGAACGTGGTCAGCGTTCATTTTACGCAGCCGCGCAACCTCCTAACGCTCAAGCGGTAAGAAATCCACTGCGAGCAGAATCAAAGTTCAGAAAGTTCACATCAAAGCCAAAGTGAAGGAACGCGGTCCGCGAACATTTTACGCGTCCGCGGATGAAGATCACGCGGGCGCGGTAGCTTCTACGCTGTACGCGAAATCCAGCCCGGCCAAGTCCAAACTTGAAGAAACGCAGTCCACGTTCGTTATTGAGCGGGTGCGAAAGGCCATTCGCTGAGGCGCCCATTATTTTGCTGATAGCGGAACCTCCGCAAGGACATTTTTGTCCAGTAATTTCAACTATGTATTCTTTTTCACATTTTTAGGTCATCTATTGTATTAGGGAGCTCGTGAACGGTATCACTTTTCCTCTTTGAGTAATATTAGAGTAGCTTTAGCCTATAGTCTTAAATTGTATCCTTGTATTTATCATTTATGGCTATTATTTCATATCCATCTTTGATTTCTACCTTGGTTATGAGTAGATAGACCCATTAGCTAAGGTTGTGACCTAACCCTAGTGTGGGTATTTAATGGATCTTTAATTTTAGGGCTTGTTTGTTTATGGGTTAATGATGTTTAGATCGTTTCATGCTTTATCTATTGAATTGGTGGTTGCAAACACTTATTCATGCCTTTTTTACTAGGGTTCTTCTTGAGAAAGAGGACCCAAGTCTAGGTAAAATAGGCTAACAAGGAGTAAGGGTGAATTCAAGAGATTGATAGCCCCAATTAAAGGGTTAAACCTAGAGATAGTAATACCCGACTTAAGCCAATGTCACTTTCTCTGTATGAACACCCAATTAGGCTTGAGAATGTCAATTCGGGAAAAGTCACCAAACCTACCGAGAGGTATAGGGTGAGAAATTGAGTGTGAGCTTATATCACGACCCCTGATGCAACAAGTTTGTCCTAAATTCTAGATCCCATTAGATACTCGACTAGGTGTAAGTCACTTCCCTAGTGCTTTTTATCAATTGAGAAAAGTCCTAGAAAAACATCGTACTTAGTTTAATTTAAGCAATCAATAGCTTTAAACTAGAATAGAATCAAAACCCACAAATGGTTAGAAGTGTAATTAAAGGCATCACACATAACTAGATTAGATAGGAACCCAATTCCCAACCAATTCTAACTCCCTATGGATATCAATCTCGACCTTTTGTGTAAAAGCTACATCGACCCCTCCTCGCCATTATATAGTGGTACAGGGTTGGAGCCGATCACCGGCCGAGTCCAACTGAGACTGGAGGCCTTTGATCTTCCCGGTCTGCACCGAGTTCTTCTCTTTCTCAGCTCGAAGCTGAGTCTCAGCAGATTCCATCTAAGCCTGAATGACATCTTTCTTAGCAGCTAAGATGTCCATCTCCCTTTAAAAACATCATCCTCGGCCCGAACGTTATCCACTTGCTTGCTGAGCTGGTCAATTTGCTCGAGCCTCTGTCAAATCTACGGAATTGGATCATTAGTTGTTATCTCTAACTCAATATCACTATCGTGGAGCACTCGGAATACCTGTTCGGCCATGTCGTATGTTCCTCCCGAGCTGCGACTAGATCGGCCTAGAGTCTTTTGCCGAGGAACAAGTAAGCTTCTCAGTAAGGCTTCGAACTTTGGTCCTTATGCACCTCTCGAACTCTGACAAATACTTCATGGTACAACACCTAAGCCTGCAAAAGAAAGAGAAAAGGTGTTAAGGATAATCTACAAGTACAAAGAGAATACGAAATAGAGTTCGAAGGTTTCCCGATTTAGTGCGTGTTGGGATTCATTGAACAAGTAAGCGGCCCCAACGATATTCATCACCGCCTGGTTTTTTCAGTCACCACGCCGCTCAGATAACTAGCGATCCCAAACGGGGATTGGGGGAGAAAACCCAACATCTTCGGGGACGATCAAAACTAAATGTCGTTTGCGATTGAGATTGGAACTTGGAGCTGGAAATTGACCTACCAGCTTCAAGCTTGGTGGAGACCTAGTAGCCCTTGGTGATGGATCTTCCTCAGGACCGATAGATCGCAAAAACCGGCAATCTCTTCGGAAGTAGATCCCTTTAGACCGTCAGAGAAGCTATGGAGATGTAGTGGTTGCCCTATAATATAGTGGCCTCTTGGATCATGGTATCGAAAACCTGGGGGGGAGTTTGAGATGTCGACCACCCCAGGTTCGACCCCAGGATCCTCTTCCGATGCCTGGGGGATCTTTCTTTGGGGCTCTATTTATCCCGTCTTCGCCGGGGACGGAGTGATTTATTGTTGGAGAACCTCGGCCGAAGTTCCTTTATTGATTGCCTCCGGCTCAGAGGACTTCTGCATCCGAACTGTAGCTCGCGAACGAACCACCGACCTGGTTTTTTCTTGCTCCTCATCTTCGGACTTATCCATTAGCCGACGTACCAATTCCATAGACAAGACAATGATGTTTTCTTTAGGCTTGCAAGTTTTCTTTACCGCCCTCTTCTTTTCCGAGCCCAATGGACTCGAGGCCCTTTTTCTCGTTTTCTCCTTAACCGGCTTTGGAGCTGGTGGTTGAGGGAGGACTTATTCATCGTGAAAAGGAGGCCTCGTCGGGACACCCTTCCCGAGACCTGCGAAGAAAGGGAAGCAAGTTAGTTTAAGAAAACCTAAAATGGTTAACAAGGAAGAAGAAGAAGCTTACCGTGGTTACGAGCCTGTAATCGACCTTTGGAAATCTCTATCCAAGCCCATTTAGAGTAGGGCCTTTGAGACACTAGACTCTCGACCCACCTTTTTAATTCCGGAACCGGGTCCGACATTTTGACCACAACTACAATAATAAAATAAAAGTGAGCGAAGATTAAAGGAAGTAAGGATTGGAAAATAAGTGCTCAAAGTACAAACACTTACGATTAAAGTTCCACCTATCCGAGAATGACATATCTTTGGTAGGGATCAGGTCTGATTTCCTTATTCGTACAAACCTAACCATCCAGCCTCGATCATGGGTCTCGTCAAGACTGGAAAATGGGGCTTTGCTAGCTCGCTAATAAAGCTTAATTAGTCCTCAATAGATCCGGGAACTGTAGAGACACATTAGATGATCGAGGGTAAAAGAGAAACCCTTGATTTTACTGGAGAAGAAGTGGAGGAAGACGACAATCCTCCAAAACAAGGGGTGAATCTTGCCTAGCGTAACATTGTACCTTTTGTAGAAAGCAATTATTACGCGTTCTAGGGGGATAAACGTAAAGGGGTAAGTGTAAACACTTAGATACCATCTACGTATGTGGTGATCGATTCCTAAAGAGAGGGAATGTCCACGTCCTTGTTTACCTAGTTGCACTCCTTTTTAACTTTGTTGAGGAGGCCCTCGGTGATGGGGCATATGTACCTTGACATCGGTTTGCACCAGCCCTGCACCGAGGGAGTCTTCTCTATCTTGAAGTTGGAAAACGTCGGGCACCCCGTCGGAACATATTCCTCAGGGCGGGACTCCGTCGCATCTGCATCGTCGGCAGAGCGAGATGAAGACGGAGCTTCTTTTTGTGGCACTGTTTTAGAAGTCTTAGCCATTTGTGAAAAGTAGAAAGTAAAGAAATTGGTTGAGGAAAATTAAGCATGAGAAGTGAGAAGATACAAATCTTTGAGGGAAAAAGTAGGGAAGGTGGTGGTTGTAAAGGTTTGAACGAAGGAAGATTCATAGTTTTATAGGGTTAAGGCAACAGTTCAAAGTCTCCTAGTGGCCGACTGATGCATGATAACATTTAATTCCTTGGCTACTGGAACGATGACACATTTCATTGGTTATGCCATGATCGAACTGGTCAATGACGCGATTAGTCGAAAAGATGAATCTCGAGAATTCATTGGTTTTTCTCACCATCTTATTTTTGAGAAATGAGGAGACTATCTGTATACGGTCAAAACCGGGATCGCCAGACTTTGTATTTGTTAATCGAGACCAGGGTGGCAGGCCAAGGATCGGTCCCATGTCATATCAGTTGGGGTATCCTTCCGGGTCCGTTTATCCAAACAGGCCCGTCGGCAAAACTCAAAGAGATATCGACCAAGAACCACAGTCGAATAGAGATCGATATGTACAATATGGTGGAGATCGAAGAAACAACGGTCCTGGACGCAACCCCGTTCAAAGTAATCGAAGACAAAGCTCCAAAGAAGCGCCTCGACTATGAGAGTACAACTTCAACGTCGATGCTCAACCATTGTATCAACCATCGGACGCAAAGACACCATGTGGCCTCGACCTTTACAAGCTGATCCAGCCCAGTGAAATCTTAATCAATTGTGAAAGTATCATGGCACCCATGGCCATAGAACAGAAGATTGCAGACAGTTGGGGGAGGAGGTAGCCCGTTTGTTTAACGAGGGGCATCTTCGAGAATTCTTGAGTGACCGGGCTAAGAACCACTTCAGAGACAGGGATGCAAACAAAAATAATTAATAAGAAGAGCCACAACACATAATTCACATGATCATTGGTGGGGTCGAATTTACACAGGAACCCATATTCAAGCGCACCAAGGTGTCGATCACGAGGAAAAGCGAATTCGGTATTATGTACCGGAAGGGACCTTATCTTTAGATGACGAGGTTGCAAAGGGGATATCACAACTCCACAATGATGCACTGGTAATATTTGTTATTATAAATTAAATTCAAGTTAAACGTGTTTTGATTGATCCAGGTAGCTAGGCCAATATCATTCGATCAAGGGTCGTAGAACAGCTCGCCATGCACGATCAAATTGTGCCCGCAACTCTAGTTCTTAACGGCTTCAACATGGAAAGTGAAACCACCAAAGGGGAGATTTCTTTACCAGTGAACGTGTCCGGGACCATCCAAGAAACAAAGCTCCATGGGATCGAGGGTGACAAGAGATACAACGCCCTGCTCGGAAGACCTTGGATCCATAACATGAGGGAAGTACCCTCGACCCATCACCAAGTTCTGAAGTTCCCGACATCAAAGGGAGTCAAAGTGGTGTACGGGGAGCAACCCGCCGCCAAGGAGATGTTTGTAGTCGACTAAGCGATACCGGTATCGGCACTCTCATCAATAAAATGATCGGATTTGAAGGGAAAACAGGAATCCAAATAGCAACCACAAACAACAGCCTCGAACCCAATCGGAGGAGCAGGGGGTAGACGAGGACGATGATTATTAGTTTCCTCGATCCTTCAAAATTACCGAAAATTCTGATGCCACCAAATCGATTGTCAAAGAGCTGAAACAAGTCATACTGAAAAAACTTATTCAATTTCTTTTACCTGGGCACGGGGTTAGCTCTCGAGCTCATGAAAAAACTTATTCAATTTCTTTTAAATAACATGGATTGCTTTGTTTGGTCCCATCTTGATATGACAAGGACCCCGCCGGAAATCACTACCCATCAGTTAAGCCTGGACCCAAAGTTTCATCCGGTAAAGAAAAAATAAGGCCCCAGTTCGAGGTTAAGCATGCATTCATCAAGGACGAGGTAACCAAACATCTCAAAATAGGGTCCATTTGGGAAGTAAAATATCCCGAATGGTTAGAAAACGTAGTACTAGTCCTTAAGAAGGGAAATAAACTTAGAATGTGCGTAGATTATGACTTGAACAAGGCATGCCCTAATGATTCCTTTCCTTTTCCAAATATTGATCGTATGATTGATGCCACGGCTGGCCACGAGATTCTCAGCTTTCTCGATGCCTACTCCGGGTACAACAAAATACAGATGAACCCGGAGGATCAGTAAAAGGCCTCGTTTATCACTAAATATGGCACCTACTATTATAATGTAATGTCGTTCAGTCTAAACAATGCTGGTGCAACTTATCAATGCCTAGTAAACTGAATGTTCGAAAAAAAAATAGGAAAATCAATGGAAGGTTATATTGATGACATGTTAGTTAAGTCCCTGCGAGGAGAGGCATTTAAAACATTTGCAGGAGATTTTTGATATACTGAAAAAGTACAATATGAAGCTCAACCTAGAAAAATGTGCATTCGAGGTCGGCTCTGGCAAGTTTCTTGGCTTCATGGTCCAATCGGGGGATCGATATCAACCTCGATAAAATCAAAGTTATCAACGATATCACGGTCGTAGATAATGTAAAGGTTGTACAAAGGCTAACGGAGCGCATAGCCGCCCTAGGGCTATTCATTTCGAGGTCCTCAGATAGGAGTCACCAATTTTTCTTGTTGCTTAAGAAGAAAAGTAGCTTTGCATGGACTCTGGAATGACAACAGGCCATGGAAGAACTAAAGCAAAATTTATCAAGTCCACCGCTGCTTCATACCCCGAAAGGGGACGAGCAACTCTACTTGTACTTGTCGGTCTCGGAAATAGCGGTAAGTAGAGTCCTAGTCCGAGAAGAACAGTGTACACAATTCCCTATTTTTTATGTTTGTCGGACCTTAGGTGAGGCCTAAACCAGTTATCCACACTTGGAAAAATTAGCACTTGATTTAATAAGCGCCTCGAGAAAATTAAAATTGTATTTCCAATGTCATCCAATATGTGTTATAATGACTTATCCTCTTTACAATATGTTACACGAACTTGAGCTTTCAGGTCGATTGGCCAAATGGGCCGTTGAGATCAGTGGGTATGATTTCAGGTTGAAAGAGAATTGTTAATAAAATTGGGTACATCTTCGGGGGTGTGGACCCTCTTCACAGATAGTGCTTCGAACGCGAAGGGGTCCGGGTTGGGTATAATTCTAAAACCACCCACGTGTAATATTATTAGACAATCTATGGGGACTTCGAAATTAACTAACAATGAGGCCGAGTATGAGGCCATGATTGCAGGTCTCGAGTTGGCTAAATTATTGGGAGCAGAGGTCATCAAGGCCAAATGTGATTCCCTCCTCGTGGTAAACTAAGTTAACAGGACTTCCAAAGTCTGAGAAGACCGAATTTAGAGGTACTTGGATAAACTACAGGTCACTTAACATTGATTTAATGAATGGACCTTACAACATGACCTCAAGAACAGAACATCGAGGGCGACACTCTTGCAAACTTAGGGTCGTCGGTCGAAGACAACGAACTCAACTCGGGGACTGTCGTATAAATCATGAGGTCGATAATCGAAGAAGGACACACCGAAAAAAATTCCAAAAGTCAGACCTAGGATTGGAGAAACAAGTACATAAAGTACTTAAAGAACGATAAATTTCAATTATATCCAAAGGAATCGAGATCTCTATGTACGAAGGTAGCACGAATCACTTTGTCCGAAGATAGAATATTTTTTAGAAGGATGTTCGATGGACTATTGGCACTATGTTTGGGACCGGGAGATATTGACTACGTCTTAGGCAAATTTCACAAAGGCACTTGTTGAAATCATTCAGGTACCGTATCAGTGGCCCACAAAGTAATCAGAGCAGGGTACTACTGGATCGATATGGAGAAGGATGCAAAAGAGTTTGTCCAAAATGCGACAAATGTCAAAGGTATGTGCCAGTGATTCACCAGCTCGGAGAGCAGCCCCATTCGGACTTATCCACATGGTTGTTCATGTAATGGGAATGGACATCGTCGGGCCTCTTACATCGGCCCCAGGTAAAGCTCAATTTATTTTATTTACGACTAATTATCTTTCTAAGTGGGTTGAAGCACAGGCTTTGGAGCAAGTTAGAGAAAAAGAAGTCATAGACTTCATTTGGGACCATATCATATGTCGATTCGGGATGCCCTACGAGATTGTATGTGATAATGGAAAACAATTCATCGTCATCAAAGTGACTAAATTTCTCGAGGATCATAAGATCAAAAGAATCCTATCGACACCTTACCATCCCAGCGAGAATAGACAAGCTAAATCGACCAACAAAACCATCATTCAGAATCTTAAGAAGAGATTGACCGACGCCAAAGGGAAGTGGAGAGATATACTGCCCGAGGTTCTTTTGGCATACCTCACAACGTCGAAGTCTAGTACATGAGAAACGCCGTTCTCATTAGTTTATGGAGCCAAAGCTCTTATTCTGGTCGAGGTCAGAGAACCCAACATCAGATCTGATATGCAACAGAAGAATCGAATAACGAGGCCATGAATACGAGCCTAGAATTGTTGGACGAAAGACACGAAGCCACCCTCGTCCGATTGGTCGCCCAAAAATAGCGGATCGAAAGGTACTACAATCAAAGAGCCAATCATCGACATTTCAACATCGGGGACTTGGTGCTAAGAAAATTCACCCTCAACAACCGAAATTCAAATGAAGTAAAACTCGATCCGAACTAGGAAGGACCATATCAGGTCCTCGAAATCATCGAAAATGGATCCTACAAGCTCGGAACAATGAACGACAAACAACTACCGAACAATTGGAATGTATCGCTCCTCAAATGATACTACTGCAAAGGTACGACCCTTTCCATATTCATTTATATTTTTAACTAACTCTTGCAAGTGTTCCATCATAAAAAACCATGGATTCTTCAACACAAAGTTTTTACGTCTGAAAGCACGCGTTGCACTCTTTTTCCCTTAGACCGGTTTTGTCCCAAATGGGTTTTTCGACGAGTTTTTTAATGAGTCAACCACTAATCGTGCTAACTTAGAACAATTTAACAGTATCCGACACTTCTTTACAATCAACCTCGAATACTGGGGGGCATTGTCCTCAAATGTCAACTTTGTTGTGAGGAAATTATTTCATGGAAGCAGGGTCTCGATAGGTAATTTTTTTAAGGGCCTAACGGTGAAATGAAATGTATCCATATAGGTTGCTCGAGCTCTGACACAAAACATGTACGCATGTATAATCATTTATAAAGAGAAGTATTTTTCCTCGCTGGTATCTTTTGCCTTAGAAAACTTTTCTGCTTTATAATTTCATACTCTCGATCTATTATGTTTACATGCTTAAGGGACAATCATAACTGGAGTTAGGATAATTAACCCCACGCTCAGGGATAGACGCCTGAAAAATAGACGATATCGAATTATTAAAACTACGAGATCGTAAGACCTTAAAAGCAACAGTGATGACCCAAAAGGTCATCCCGTATAATTTTAACTTAATCTGTGTTCCGAGACCCTGAAACCCTCCATTTATCTCACCTCTATATGCGTGCGCAACCCAGGTGGTAGCCGGGAAGCCGTTATGAGGAAAATAAATAAAATAATATTTTTAGAATAATTGATTGAATAAAGTTGACTTTGGTCAACCTTTTTGGTAAACGGACCCGGACCCGTGATTTGATGGTCCCGGAGGATCCGTAGGAAAATATGGGACTTGGGCGTATGCTCGGAATCAAATTCCGAGGTCCCAAGTCCGAGAAATGAATTTTTAAAGAAAATTATTTTCTGAAAAATATAAAGACTTGTGAAAATGAACTTTGATGTGAAACCCGTGTTACCGGGCCCGTATTATGGTTCTGGAGCCCGAAACAGGTTTAATATGGTTATTATGTGTTGTCTGTGAAATTTGGTAAGAAACATACTTGGTTTGACGTGAATCGGACTAAAAATGGGAAATTTGAAAATTTATGAAGTTTGAGGTTTACTTTGATGTTGACAATGTTATTTTTGTGTTTTGATTACTCGAATAAGTTTGTGGTATGTTTTAGAGGTTGTGTGTATATTTGGTTTTGAGCCCCGAGGGCTCGGATGAGTTTCGGGTTGGTGTCGGGGTGCTAAACTAGTGAAAAATCTAATGTAAGATGGAATTGTTGGTGTCTGGTGTGTTACTCTATGTGATTGCATAGGTATAGACGCGATCGCATAGCTTTGAGGAGGGGGAGGGGTCAGGTACTCTGTGCGATCGCGTATGGGGGCATGCGACCGCACAGTAGGATAGGTGGACCGGGGGGCTGGGTAGGATTTCCCTGTGCGATCGCACAAGGGCCTCTGCGATCGCAGAGCCCTAGGAACCAGACCACTATGCGATCGCAGAGCCTTAGGAACCAGACCACTATGCGATCGCACCTGCTCTTCCGCAATCGCATAGCATTGAAAATGCCCAGATATTTAATTGCCCAAAAACAGAACCTATTACGGGATTTCATAATCTTTCACACCCTTCTTCATCTCCACACCTCCTTGGGCCATTTTTGAAGAGCTTCATCACCATAGCTTCATAGGTAAGCAATTCTAACTTCATTTTCTTCCATTTCCATCAACTATTATTAGATTCTAGGCCTAAAAATATGGAATTAAAGGGTAGAAATTGGGGTTTTTGGTAGAGTTAGGGCTTTTCAAATTTTTGGGAATTCAACCTCGTTTTGGGGTTGGATTTCAAAACAAATTGTATATTAGGGATCGTGGGGGAATGGGTGATCGGGTTTTGGTCTGAAACTCGTGTTTGGACCAAGCAAGCCCGGGGTAAAATTTTGGAATTTTTGGAAGAATGTTGGAATTCTATAATTAGGCTTTGGAATTGAATTACTGAGTATTTATTGATGTTATTGAGTCGATTATGTCTAGATACGATCATTTTGGAGTCGAGTTCGAGAGGAAAAGCGGTGTTAGAGGCTTGATTGGCATTCTTGGAGCCGAGGTAAGTGTTTGGCCTAACTTTAGCTTGAGGGAATAGGTGTTGAGTCGTATGTGCTACTTGTTTCTATCTTGTTCAATGTATAGGTGAGGTGACAAGTACCTATACATTGTTTGTCAAGCATGCCCGTGAGTCGGTTTTTGTGTATTACATGTTATTGCTTCGATATTCATTGTGTTATAAAGTAGATTCATTTTGGAAGTTGTTCATTTGCTGAGAATACTTGATTAAGGATTTGTGATAAGTTGTTTCAGTTAAGGATTGATTTTACTAATTTATATACTCGTATGGGATTGGTTATAGCTGAGTCCCTTGTCAGACGATATTATTTTTGGTTGTTATCCCCTTGATGGGTGGTTATGAATTGTACTTCCTACTGTTGATTTCCTTGCCAAGTTGTTGTTTTATGTTGATTGGGAGAGGAAGATTGTAAAGCACGAATGGTGATGCCGTGTATTCATTTCATTCATTGCATTGTGAGGAAGAGAGTAAAATCATAAAGGGTGATGCCGTGCCATGATTTTACATTTAAAAACAGGAAGGAACATGCCGTGCCATTTTATTTATTTATTGCATTGTGAGGACAAGAGTAAAAGCACGAAGGGTGATGTCGTGTACTTGTTTTGGTAAGGATGAGAGTAAAGCACGAAGGGTGATGCCGTGTACATATTTGTTTATGTTGTTACTTCATGTTGACCTTTACTCTTCTATATTGTTGCCTTGCTCAGTTATTCATTATTGTTCTCTTTGTTTCCCCCATTATTTGTCCCCTTCCTTGTCGTACTTAAATAGTTATTTCCTGTTATTTCCCTATTATATATTGTAGAATTGTACAGGTAATTTGTTGTTGTCATGTCTAGCCTCGTCACTACTTCATCGAGGTTAGGCTCGGCACTTACTGGGTACATGGGGTCGGTTGTACTGATGCTACACCTGCACTTCTTTATGTTGTGCAGATTACGCAGCCGGACCCAGCGGACACTGACAAAGGGAGTATCCTTTAGTCCACACAGGCGACATCGAGGAAGTCCCGCATACGTTCGTGGGCCTTGGCGTCACCATCTATCTTCTCATTTTATGTCTTATTTTGTAGTTCGAAGACTATTGTAGTTGTTCATTTCAGACTTTTGTTGTAGAAATGTAAGACTGTCCGTGAGATTTTGCGACACCAGTTGTGGGGGCTGATGTACGTAAATTTCGTGATATTTGTTACATTAATTTGGTAACCCGTAGTTTCCGCATACTTATTTAATTATTCATATTTATTGTTTTCCCCTTTTTATTGATATCCTAAAAAAAGATAAATAGTAAAGTTAACCAAAACGTTGGCTTATCTAGCGGGTTCAACGTTAGACGCCATCACGGCCTGAAGGTGGGATTTCGGGTCGTGACAAGTTGGTATCAGAGCACTAGGTTGCTTAGGTCTCACAACTCACGGAAAAACTTGGTAGAGTCTGAGGGATCGGTACGGAGACGTATGTACTTATCCCCCAGAGGCTGCAAAGTTAGGAATAACTTCACTTTATCGTCTTCTCTGTTGTGCGATTTGAATTCTAAATGCTAATTGAGTTTCTATTCTATTCTCTCGCAGTTGGCGAGAACGCGTGCTTCCTCATCTACCGATCAGCAGCCCGATCCTCCTGTTGCAGCTCCTACGAGGGGCCGAGGCCGAGGCCGTGCTAGAGGTCGAGGCAGGGGCAGGGCTCAGCCAAGAGCAGCAGCCCCAGTAGAGGACTCACAGGTAGACTTTGCCGTTGAGGTTCTTACTCACACGGTTCTAGTCGGACCAGCTCAAGTCCCAGAGGGGTTCATTGCCACCTCGGTTCTTCAGGACGCTCTTGTCCGCTTAGTGGGACTTATGGAGAGTATGGCTCACGCTAGTCTTCTTCCTACTGCACCAGTCGTCTCTCAAGCTGGGGGAGGGTCCCAAACTCTTGCTACTCGCACACCAGAGCAGCTAGCTCCTCAGTTCCAGATTCCGACACCTCAGACAGTCGGAGTAGCTCAGCCGGCTATTGTAGCACTGCAGTTGAGGGAGCAGCTATGACAGCAGATGCCCTATGGAGATTAGATCGGTTTACCAAGCTATTTCCTACTACTTTTACTGGTGCACCGTCAGAGGATCCCCAGGATTACTTGGACAGTTGTTATGAGGTTATTCGGAACATGGGCATTGTGGAGACCAACGGGGTCGATTTTGCTACTTTTTGTCTTTCTGGTACCGCCAAGACTTGGTGGAGAGACTATTGCTTGACCAGAACAGATGGGTCTGCACCTTTGACTTGGGCTCAGTTCTCCGAGTTGTTCTTGGGGAAGTTTCTTCTAGTTACTCAGAGAGAGGACTATCGGAGGCAGTTTGAGCGCCTCCAGCAGGGATCTATGAGTGTTACATAGTACGAGACCAGGTTCATTACTCTGGCCCGACATGTTATCATGATACTCCCCACTGATCGAGATAGAGTGAGGAGGTTTATTGAGGGTTTGACTCAGCCCATTAGACTTCATATGGCCAGAGAGTCAGGTACCGATATTTCATTTCAGGATGCGGCCAATGTGGCCAGGAAGATCGAGATTGTTTTGTCACAGGGCAGTGGTCAGGGGTCTGACAAGAGACCTCGTCAATTCGGTCGATTCAGTGGTACCTCATCTGGAGGCAAAGATTCCTTCGGGAGAGGTCATCCTGCTAGACCATACCAGTCGGCACTTCAGGTGTCCCGCAGTGCACCACCAGCTCCAATTGGTGCGCCACCAGCCCCTATCAGTGCACCGCCACTTCAGAGCTTTCAGGGTGGTTATTTTGGTCGACAGGGATAGTTCTAGGGCCAGCAGTCTCGGCCCGTAGTAGGCCGACCCAGAGATGTTCATGTTGGAGGGGCTCCACCCCGGTGCTACGCTATTCCTACCAGGCTTGAGGCTGAGGCCTCTAATGTAGTTATTACAGGTATGGTCTCAGTTTGCAGCCGAGATGCTTCTGTTTTATTTGATCCGGGTTCTACTTTCTCCTATGTGTCTTCATATTTTGCCCCTCATCTGAGTATGCCCTGTGATTCCCTGAGTACTTCTGTATATGTGTATACACCGGTGGGTGATTCCATTGTGGTAGATTTAGTCTACCGTTCATGCTTAGTGGTCATTGGTGGTCTGGAGACTCGGGTAGATCTTTTGCTCCTTGATATGGTTGACTTTGATGTTATATTGGGGATGAATTGGTTATCCCCCTATCATGTTATTCTGGACTGTCATGCCAAGGCAGTGACCTTGACCTTGCCAGGAGTACCTCGTTTGGAGTGGAGAGGGACTCCTAGTCATTCTTCCGGTAGAGTTATTTCATATATGAAGGCTCGGCGTATGGTCGAGAAGGGTTATTTGGCCTATTTGGCCTATGTTCGTGATTCTAGTGCCGAGGTTCCTTCTATGGAGTCTGTGCCTGTGGTTCATGAGTTTCTAGAGGTATTCCCTGCTGACCTGCCGGGAATGCCACCCGACAGGGATACTAATTTTTGTATTAAGGTAGCTACGGGCACTCAGCCTATTTCTACTCCGCCGTATCGTATGGCCCCGCCAGAGTTTAAGGAGTTGAAGGAGAAGTTGCAAGATTTGTTGGATAAAGGCTTCATTAGGCATAGTGTTTCTCCTTTGGGTGCCCCGATGTTGTTTGTTAAGAAGAAATATGGCTCAATGAGGATGTGTATTGACTGCCAAAAGTTGAATAAGGTTACTATTAAGAATAAGTGTCCTTTGCCGAGGATTGATGATCTATTTTACCATCTTCAGGGTGCTACAGTGTTTTCCAAGATAGACTTGAGATCTGGGTACCATCAGCTGAGGATTAGGGCGTCTGATGTCCCTAAGACAGCCTTTCGCACTCTTTATGGGCATTATGAGTTCTTGGTGATGTCATTTGGGTTGACAAATTCCCCCGCTGCCTCACGGGTCCTTACAAAAACCACGTATATATCTATATATTGATATTCCCGTTCAAAGGATGGACTTGAGCAACTCATTAGGAATTTTAGCCTATTATGAAATTTTCCAATTTGACTTATACGCTTATTTACCAAGACCTATCAATTTTACATCATATTTGTAGCGCCTAAAACATTATAATTAGACTACTTGGCACCCTGAAATTCTAAATTTCTTAGCAAAATTTTTCGGGGCCTTACATTCTCCCTCGCTTAGGATCAATCGTCCTCGAATGAGAGGTAGGGTCTTCCCCAAACACCTAACATAACATATCTCTTTTCTAGCCTACCTCAAGTGCCTAATTTTGACTAACTCCCAAATTTTTCAGAAATTTCGGCAACATGTCCTTTGTAACTAGGCCTATCCACCTACCAGAGAACCACAAAAACCATCATAACAACTCATCCATAACTCGACAACGCATTACAAAGTATATTTCCATAACACTAATCTTAGTAATACAAGCACTACATTATCATAATGATACTTGAATATGGACTGCACATTTCTAAATCATAACACCTATAAGGTACCCTTCAAATCAAAACTAATTCAAGGTGGCCTCCTCGACCTACAGGCTTTGCCGTAACACATTCACGGAAACAATCCCAACTCCCAAACATATCTAAAAAGGATGATCGCTAGATACATAAGCTAACTATCCATTAACTTCACCTTCAATAATTTCCACCAGGATGATACACAGAGGATCTCCAACTACCTTCTTAGACATAGACATATGAAAACACAAAATACATGGGGAAAAACTATGGGGAAACATCATACTCCTAGTGTGGCCTAATGTGAAATGCACTTATGTACTCTTCATTATCAAATCACATAACATCTCCAGGGGAAAACATTGAGAATAACCTGTTCACCCTCCTAAATTCTAACCCTCTACGCGAACACTCACACTAAACCCTTGATGACCTTCAACGATTACTCTAAGATGTGCTATCATAAATTGACCATAAGATTAATTATCGAATATATGTGATCACAGTGCGATGCTTCCTTTTTGACACGTTTGAACCTTCAATACCAGATATATCTAATACAATGAGGAACAACGAATTTCAAGGTTGGGCTGGAATTATTCAGGAATCCATTAATGTGCTGAGTAGGGTACATTCATGAGGTTATATGCTAAGAGACACGAGGATTTCTACTAACGATACTAACAAGGTTTAATCCTGGTGACGACATCAATTATCGGATAAATGAAGCATAGAGGTAACTAACGATACGACAACTTGTCTTCTCAGTCAGTATGCTTATGGTATGTGCAGAAACCTGGAAGCATCTAATCTCAACCTTCTACGAGTGAAACCATATAGCTAAGACATCTTAATATGGGGATGAAATCATGTATTAGTTAGAGGGGTTCTAGTGGTTAACATGATGCTCAGGGGAGAAAGACAAATAAAACTCCTATCCAACTAGGGAGGTGGAATGCCAAGGATAGCAAAACTCTCCGCACATGACAATGACGAAATCAATGATTCTAGAAGTCGAGTGCGCAAGGGCAACATAACCCAATCAGACAATATAGAATGGTCATTGAAGGTTTACAGATGTTCGTAATTAGTTCTCTATGGATGTTGACTTGAGAAGGACCGCAACACTGGGATGCTTTTCATGGAACGTGACACCACATAGGTAAACTTTACGACGTTACGTGCATAGGCACAAAAGAGTAGATGTTATCTATTTAACTGAAAAGGTTCCGTAATAAATTCATCAGGTGTAATTCCTTGTTGAAAATTTAGGGAAGCAAGTGGGGAGTATTACCCTAGGATTATGACTCGATTCAAGAAGTTATTATAGGATTCAATTTCTCAATAGGTCGTAAGTAAGATAATTGTGTTAAAGAGGTTTTGCGAATGATACACCCCGTTCAAGGAGGATATAGAGAATGGATCATAAGGTTGTCCTGGCTCTATCCCAAGTCAGCAACATAAGGATTAACATATGACAAAGTTGAACCAGAATCAATAATAGCATACACGTTAGGAGATTGGGAAGTCAATATACCTGTAATCCCACCCGGAGAAGCCTCCGTCTTTTGATGCCCCTTCATACAATAGAACATGTTGGGCCCTCCCGAGCCCTAAACTCCGTCCTTAATTGCTTCACGCCCTGCGAGCGCTATAGATGAAGTAGCTGCAGAACTGGATGGTTGTGCCACACCCCTGCCCATGACCTGGCGAGACAATTTACAATCTCTTTGAAGGTGACCCGACATACCACACTTGTAGCATACTTTGGTACCATAGTGACATACTCCATGATGACATTTCCCACACTTCACACAATGGGGGCGAGGTTCACCAAATTGACTTGCCCCGCTGGCCTGATATTCACCCTTTTTGCATACTTTATAAGCTTCCCCCTCATCCTTCCTCCAAGCATCCAATGCGGGGGAAATAATTCCAGTACCGATTTATTGTGCGGGCCCTTGGAATTGCCCAGATCTACCACCCCAAGCACGTTGCTGAGCATACTCACAACTCGACGTCAAATGTTCCTCCACACATACCGGGGAGACCGGGATAGATGTACCCATCCTAAGGAATTTATTCTTCTTGTGCCCCCTCTTTCCACAACCATAACATATCTCAAGAGTCATCCAACATCTTCCCAAGTGACGTTTCTGGAAAACTGAGCAACCCAGCTCATTAGCAGGGACAACCCTCTTTCGTTTCTTTGATGCTCTCACCACACGATCCGGCAGAGCGGTGACATTGGTTGGAATGGGGACACTTCCCTTAGAAATAAGATTTCCAATTCCTCCACCGCTTGACTCATTCTCCCAACGGACTCTTGTGGCATTTCCCCCAGGTTTAATGGTGGGGTTATTCCTTCCTCGCTGCTTCGGACTCGGGGGTTACTTGTTTGAAGATGAGACATAACAAGGAAATTAGCTCCCTATCTTGGGCTCTACCGCATGATATAGAATATCATAGAAGGGCGAAATTCCTAAATGTCCAAGTAGCCCCCTAATTATAGATGTGGTCGACAACACACCGATAAGAAGGGCTCTACTAGACACGGTTCCGAGACATCCTTGGACACTTTAAACCTTACGATCTGATACCAAGTTTGTCACGCTCCAAAACCAAGGAGCGCGACCGGCACTCAACCGAGTAAACCCGCTGAGCAAGCCTATTAGGTTTCATTCTACCCAAATCAATTTATGAATAAATAGGAGATAAATTCTATCAATCATACTTTATAAATATTTCTTTAACATCCATTTTTGTTTTCACTAGCAGTTTCAACCATAATATCTAGAATATTACAATATTTGTAGATACGATGAAAACATATTATCCAAATATCAATAATTCTAGTTTAATTCCAATAACTGACACCACCCATAACCTGTCTACGGAGCCTCTAAATACAACTGAGGAGAAATATGAAAATGCTGGTGACAAGGCCCCGGCTATACCTAAATATTTAGTGACTTTTACAAAGAAGTACAACAAATACTACACATGACCCTGGGAGGAAGCGGGGCTCACCAAAACTGCTGTGGGGAGAAGGAGAAGGCACCGTTACCTGCGATCCACGCTACCAGCTACAGAGTCACCTACATCCATAAAAGAGATGTAGCGCCCCCAGCAAAAGGGACGTTAGTACCATCGAATAGTACTAGTATGTACAACCAAAAATCCTCTTTCAAAATAGAGTATCCATAGAGGCAAACACAACACATAGAAACAACAAGTCACAAGCAACAATATTCAAATAGCCAATTGAATCATAACGATTTTTGGTGTACGAAATGTAAATATATATATGTACAAATATATACATTTGGCTGGGAGATCATTAGCACCGATATTCCACCGTCTTTGTTAGCACGGCGTCCGATCACGCCCGATCATTTAGGCCATCTCCCCACGGACAATGTGGTTTGACATATGATGCGAAAGAAAGCTATTACATGAGTAGTACCACCATGTACGCAACATGGAGTCTGATCTCAACCCGATCAGCTAAGATGCCTCCCCACATATACCGTGTGGTTTGGTCTCTCTCATTTTCCAATTCACATGTACCAATTTCGTCCCAATTCAGGGGAACCATCACAATCCACAATCCAACCCTACACCGGCACGTGTAGTTTCAAGTGTGGTCCTCGGTTTTGCTAATGATACTCCCAAAAATATTTTTAGTTAGTTTGCACACAAAGGTAACACATATGTATAAATGTATCCATCTCATAAATCGTTCACATTGTACAAATATTTGTTAGCATCTTAAACCTCTCACAATAGCAATATTTCCTCGACTCTTTGGGCCTTTTTCAAATTTCTCTATTCATGGCACGATGGCCGTATTTCGTATTCCATACCTTCCCTTCTTTCAGTTTCAAGGATCACCACTCACTTCCAACATACAAGTATTTTAGAAATCATATATATAAAGTTTATCAGCAATTGAAACTTTAAACACATAAGGTTTCTTCTCAAAGATTAGGGCATACCAACCAGCAATAGAAACACATATCAAAGTCATAAACAAGCAATACACCAAATATTCCTGAATTACTCTATCCCAGTTCGTTCAATTCGTTTTCAACACCTTTATAGATTATCAACAACGAAACGTACCCAATCAAGTCATTAACAACACGTAGGAGCAATTAGGAGTATTAAGCAAATCGAGTTTTCCTCACCCAAATGGTATACAATTTTTCATTTAGAATACTACTCAAAGAAATACCATTTTAATAAACAAACCATACTTTAAACATATATCTTTCGATAATAGGCTCATTCGAAATAACAAAGTTTGTAAGTTCATACGGGATTGCCCGGAATATAGAAATTAGGAATTTCGAGCTGATTAAACCTTTGGAAAACATTATGGAATTTCATTCTGAATGAGAAGTTTAGCCAACATACCCTAATTGCGCTCCTTTAGACTATATAAAAATCCGGAATCCCTAGCAACCTCAATCTATTCCGAGATATAACAAAATTGAGCACAAATTATGAAGATATCCATAGTCTTAGCTTATTTGAGCATTACACCTAGAATTAGGAGTAGTCTAAGGTCTCATCCCCCATTTCTTTCTATCATTGCTTTTATATTCCCACACATAGTCTAGAACCTCATGCATGCAAGATCCCTTTTCTTATCTCCATGGACTACCTTACTAGTAGCCCTTTTTAGCTAATCATGGAATTTTAAAAGATGGTGTGGTAGAGTCTTACCTCTTAGAGTGAAGAAATTGGTGTCCTATTTGATTAGCTCCAAGCTTTGAGTGGTAATGGAGGATCAATTTGATGGAATTGGGACCTTCTCTCTAGAACCCTCTCTTTTCTCCCTCTAGATTATCAGGATGGCTTAGAATGGTGGGGAATGGGTGTTTTATTGGTCTAGGGTCGGGTTTAAAAATAAGAAAATAGGGTGCCCCGACTCAGAAATGCGGTCGCATATATGACCGCAGAACGGAAGTGCGGCCCGCAACCCTGCCGCAAAAGCGACTTCAACTGGGTGAACCAATTGTCCGGTTATGCGGTCATTATGCGGCCCGCATAATTATTATGTGATCGCATAATGCGCCGCATAACAGTTATGCGATCGCAATTTGGGACAACATAATTTCCCTCAAATTGGGCAGTCACCTGCCCTACTCTGCGACCATCATGCGGTCCGTCAAGCAGGTTTGCGATCTAACTGGGAATCTAACTGGGCGTCGTTTCGGTTAATGATTTTTCCTCACGGGTCCTTACAAAAACCATGTATATATCTATATATTGATATTCCCGTTCAAAGGGTGGACTTGAGCAACTCATTAGGCATTTTAGCCTATTATAAAATTTTCCAATTTGACTTATACGCTTATTTGCCAAGACCAATCCATTCACATCATATTTGTAGCACGTAAAACATTATAATTAGTCTACTTGGCACCCCGAAATCCTAAATTGCTTAGAAAAATTTTCTGGGACCTTACAATGGCACACAAAGTATCAAGTAGACAATTAGACACGTAAGCATGTTTTTCTATTCCAAGCTAAACAATTTAAAACATTAATGCAATTTAATAGGAGCATGAACAATTAATGATTTAAGAAGGAAAAGTGTGATTTTAGCAATAACGGCCCGTGTACGTACTCGTCACCTCACGTACACAACGCCCACACAACAAATATCATCAAACATCCTAAGTGGAAGTCCCCAACACAGGGTTAGGCAAGCCACTTACTTCAACCGCTCAATTCAACTTGAAACCACGTTCTTGCCACGAGTACCCGACTCCAAATGGCCCAAATCTATTCAAAGTAATTGCATAATGTAAATATAACTTTAAGTAATTAATCTAACTAATTAATTCGAAGCTAAAACACGAAATTAGAAAAATCATCCCAAAAAGTCCCCCGGGCCCACGCCTCGGAGTCGGGTAAAATTTGCAAATTATGAACACATGTTCACTCACGAGTACACTCGAACAAAAATTATCAAAATCCGGCGTCAAAATCTCGCTCTAAACTCGAATTTTCAATTGGGGAACGTTTCTCCCATTTTCAAAACTTTAACCCTCAAATTCCTTAATTAGAAGAGGAAAATAACAATAGATTATAGTATTATGATGAAATTAGAGTTTGAATTTGCTACCCAATGATTTTCCTTCAAAACACCTCGAGAAATCATCTCCCACCGAGCTCCAAATCGATTTTAGTGTTATGCAATTTCAAACCCTCGAATTTTCTATATATTCCCAGCGATTTCCACATATGTGGTCCATGGGGCCGCACCTGCGGTCTCGCACATGCGGAAAAGTCATCGCAAGTGCGTAAAATCACTTTAAAGGCTGGGTACGCACCTGCGATCCCTGAGCCGTATCTGCGGACACCCAGCCGCATCTGCGAGCTTAGCCATCCATGGCCACTTTCCGCATCTACGGACACCCCTACCGCACCTGTGTGTCCGCACCTCCGGCTCTCCCTCCGCATGTGCTAAACACCAGAACCAACAACATCAGTTTTTGCCTAAGTCCATTTTCTTTCCCGTTGAGCATCTAAAACACACCCGAGGGCCCCTGGACCTCAACCAAACCTACCAACCAGTCCTATAACCTCATTCGAACTTAGTCGAGCCTTTAAACCACATCACATAACACCAAAAACAAGAATTAAACATGAATTAAAACCTAAGAACTTAGCATTTTCCCAAAATCTACAAATGGTGTTGAAACACGTCAAAACTAGTCCCAATGATATCAAATTTGACACACAAGTCATAAATGACACTACGAACCTACATCCACTTCCGGAATTCCATTCCGAGCTCGATATCAAAATTTTCCCTATCGGCCAAAATTGCTGAAAATCTAACTTTCTCTAATTCAAGCCTAAATTTACTACATACCTTGAAAATACATTTCGGGCACGCTCCTAACTCCAACATCACTCAACGGAGCTAACAGAGTCGTTGGAATTCCATTTCGGATCCGTCTTCGCACAGTTCCGACTACGGTCCAAATTCTAAGGCTTAAACTCACATTTAGGGACTAAGTATCCCAAAACTCTTAGAATTCCATAACTAATCACTTCGGCAAGTCCCAATAGCAGAACGTGGGAAAAACAGTTATTAGGGGTTCGGGGATCAAACCCTCAAAACGACCGGGTGGGTCGTTATAATGAAATGTCTTCCCATGATTAAATAAGTCTACCTCTATTTAAGAGGATACGAGAATCAGCAAAATGAAATTACAAATCCAGCTAGTAGGAAAAGGAAATAAGAAAGGAAACAACTAATATTTTATAGCAGTAGACAACAAAGAAAGAAAAGAGGCATGAAAGTAAATGAAAGAATGGATGTTTCTTCTATGTTGAGTGAGCAACAAGTTGAAAGCTTTATTGTCATTTGCCAAGCTTAGTTATCAAAAATAATTGCATGCATCTTGCCGGAGTATGGCATCAATTGCCACTCTTTGTAGGACACATGGACAAAATAAATCATTTGTCCACCTTTGAAATACTGCCACAAGTGTCACTATAAATAGTTTTCACTCATAATAAATAATTATCAACAAACAACAAGGTTCGGATGTAAAAGAAAACTAAGTACCGTCCTTACTTTTAAGCGTTATGAAAACTTTTTGATGATATGCTTATTTAAAAGTTTTGTAATGAAATTGCCTGCACAAAGCTAAGATGTAATTTTCAACTAGAAATGTGTCCATGGATAGAGGGGATTAGTTGGGTATGTTCCCCTTTGAAGTGGAGCAATATTTGTCTGCAGGTCTTTCCATTGCTCTGCATATTGGTAGGCATTGTTTTGTATGTAGAAACTGCCTTTAGAGCCTGTGCATTGAAAAGAAACAGAAGCATCCAAAAGGGTCTCCCAATCATTGTCATCTTCAAATTGTATCAAAGGCTGCATTTCACTCTCTCCCTTTCTTGTTAGAGATTGGCCTTCAAATCTTGATTTCCTTTCCGATTTCTGCTTATCGCTGCCATCTTCAGTTGATGGAGACTGCAGAGTTGATGTTACAGGGAATGCCGACGTTGAAGAGGATGGCAGATCATCTGTCAATTGCCACATCCCACTGAGGAAGTTTTCAAGGGCTCTGATTTGAATTTGTGGGATTTTGTCAATGAAGGGATATTCATACATGCCGCAAATCCCCAAAGACTTGCACCAGTCATAGAATTCACTAAGTTCATTTGCCTGGATTGCTGCCTTCTTGTAAATCTCAAATGCTTCATCACAACTTCTGTGTGGCAACTGTATGAGATAATCTAATACCTCCACAATCTCTTTCCTGAAAGTAGTGTAACACGTGAAGCTGTCGCGGATTATATGTTTCATGGCCGATTGAACTAAAAAGCTTCGTGCTGCTGGCCCTGTTGGCCGGCAATCCATGACTCTGTCTATTAGGCCTTGTAACTGAGGTAAAAATTCTAGCTTTAGCGTTACTTGATCCATTTTGTCAATGAAGTTTTCACTACTTTTGTGATTTTTCTCGATTCCTTTTTCCAGGGTGGCAAAACAATCCAGGGATTCATCGAGCAAATGGGCGTATGACTGAATGAAATTGGTGTAATCTTGAGAAGCAGAGGAAGAGCAATCCTTGAAGTTACAAGGGTAAAGTGACACCAAACCATTTGATCTTGCCAGCAAGAGTTCTTCTCTAAAAGGGCTAATGTCAGGCAAGGATCTTAGCAGCCTGTGGAGGAGTAGGAGACATTTCAATGCAACTCTCCAGCACTGTGTCTTGCCAAAACGTCGACTGAAAGACACCGCGAATGAACCAAAAGAAGACGGACAAATGGAGAATATTTGAAGGATTTCAAGAACGTATCTGTCGGGCAACGATATGTCATCAGGGGAGGTTGCTTTCACCACAATGTGATCAATGTCACAGAGGCCTCCAATGGTTGCAATCTTGGCGTAGCTAACACATGTGTGCTCCCTAAGGGAGGTGAATACTTGCATAATTCGTCTGTGCATTTTCTTCAAATCTTTTTCCTCAGATGGATTTGAAGAGAAAGGGGACAGACAGAGATTAACAAGTCATGAAGAAGAGGGGAACTCTAAAAGGAGTAGTTATATAAGTTTGAGGTTGCGAAACCTAAGGAATGACGAAATGAGTTGCGGTATATTCTTTAGGTTTTTGTTCTAATATGAAGCACATGACATTTGGATTTTTTTTTAGAGAAACGACTTTTACAAGATAGTTCAAGGGTAGATTGACATTATCCATGCACTTTCAACTTCTTTTCTCAACTTCTTTTCTGCTTTTTTATAGTACCGTATGACAACCCATGATTATATTATATTAGGTTAATTTACATTGTAGTGTATCTAAACAATACTATGAACTTACTATAGTTTTTGACCAAAATCAGAAAGAAAATAAAAAGAAAAGAGTAAAGTACTATTGTTGTCCTTTGATATAGGAATTTGCCTATAGTAGGAAGATAGCTAATGTATAAGTTAAAGGGACATCTATCCTTTTGTGAGATTTAAGAATATCTTTGATATATCTTTAAAGTTTATGCTTGTCTTGAGCCGATGATCTATCAAAATAGTTCTTCTACCTGCACAAGGGGGTGAAGTTTGCGTACATACTAACCTCACCATATTCCACTTATGGGATTGCACTAGATTTATTTTTTCTGGTTTTTTTTTTTTTTTTTTTTTTTTTTTTGACATATCTTCTTTTCTCAAATTTGATTTGTAAATGTATTCGTCTAGTGTACTTCTATATATTCTTTATGCTTTCTTATTATTTAATTGTATTCACTAAAACAAATGTAGGATACCAGTTTCTTCGATATAACTTCTACAACTTTAAGAATTCAATTTTTGACCTACATAATTTTTAATTTTGATGCGATGTTTCTTCTATTAGACTTTCAACAGCTACTCTAAATTTTTTCCCCAATACTAAAAAGTCAAACCACATAAGTCAATTAACATTTTTAGTTAGCGATCGTAGAACAGGTTAATTTTGAATTTCTCTGTCAGATAACCAGTCCCAGCCACAGGGACTGGAATGTAGGGAAGCAGTACCTCCCGGCTGGCATCTATGCTTCCCTTTTTTCTTTTCTCTACAAAAAAAGAATTCTCTTAAACCATCCAAGTAATCAGTTGTCTTCTAAGTTCTACCAATGCAGAAGGTCTAAACGTGGTATTCCTTTTCCTTATTTTCTTTCAGTTTCTCTTTTCTGATATTTAATTTTGGCATATCATATTAATTCCACGTGAATGATATGAGACAGATTTGCTACTCTCTTTTAAGTCCTAACTAGGTGTAGAAGTGGAGAACAAGTCATTTCGGGTGCAGAGAATTAATCCTTGTTATGCAATACATATTACTATAATGAACAATGAAACAGTAAATTTTTTGAAAAAGAAGCAGAATGTTAGCAGCAACAGAATGTGTAACATTTGAAAATAGTTACGAAATAAATTGAGTTCACTAAATGCACAGTGTGTCCTTAAGGAAATCATTCCCCTCAAGTACCCGAGGTGCTGGAATATTATCCTCCCAGGATAGAACGATTTAACTCACCAGTGTATTGATATCAAAAACTCTGATGAACTTCGAACCACTCAATAGTATAAAACACACGGGAAAATATTGTGCAAAAGAAGAAGAACATCAGAAACTTTTGTAAGTAAGATTATGGGATCAAAGCATATTTAAAGCCAACATTTCACGTTTCGGGTGGTATCGCGGGTCCTGGGTTATTCTGGGTTGAATTTTCGTAAATTAATTAAATAATTGAAGGAAATTTTATCCAAAAAAATTAATCAATCAATCGATTTTGACCGAAGCCGAAGCCGAGCGTTATTCCGAGTTGAATTTTCGTTAATTAGTTAAATAATTGAAAGAAATTTGTCCAAAAACATTAATCAATCAATCGATCTTTGACCGAAGCCGAAGCTGAGCTGTCATGACCCAGAATTCCCACCTTCAGGATCGTGATGGCGCCTAACATTTCAGTTGCTAGGCAAGCCAACGTTAGAGGAATCTTTAAGCAAATTATAGTCATTTTCAATAACAGAATCAATTAAGCTAAAAAGAAGTTCTAACTAAAATGCGTAATAACATAAAGACCGTAACATTTGATACAATTCGTATCTAGAGTCACAACTCACGAGTTTCTAAGATATTCTACAAACAGAGTCTGAAAGATATACAATTGTTTTGAATAAAAAGAAACAGTAAAATAAAGAAACTAGAAAGGGACTTCAATGCCTGCGGACGCTAGCGGATCTATCTTGAGCCTCCGATAAGCAAGTCCAAACTGCTAGCCTCACGATCAACTAGGGCCGGTACTAAAATATGGACAAGAAATGCAGAGTGTAGTATGAGTACAACCGACCTCATGTACTCGTAAGTGTCGAGCCTAACCTCGACGAAGTAATGGCGAGGTTATGACAAGACACCCACAAAATAAACATGTGCAGATGACAGTATATGTACGAGATAACAATACATAACAGCTAAACATGTACTATAGGGAGGGGGACATGCTATAGGGCATACAAGATATGAGAATTACAACGGAAATGATAACCAGAACAGTCAATATGCCTTTAACTAGTGAAAATAATTAAACACAATAAAGAAAAGTGCACGGCATCACCCTTCGTGCTTTTATTCTCAACCTCACAATGAAATAATGATTCTGCATGACATTACCCTTCGTGCTTTTACTCTCACTCTCAATATAAATCAATTGATACGGAACGACATCACCCTTCGTGCTTTAACTCTCACAACATGACACGACATCACCCTTCGTGCATTAGTACTTACACTACGACACGACATCACCATTTGAGCTTTAACGCTCTTCCTTACCACATAACAATGAACAAGTAATAACAGGGAGATATGATCAATAAGAATAAGCCTTACTTCAACAACAATTCCACAATACCAATCTCAATGTTGGAATCAATATTCAATTATCACAGAAGCCCATAAACACGGTAAGAACGATCAATTTAACAAATTACTAGTCTAAGCATGTAATACATGATCAAAGTAACCAATAATTGCAAGGAACAAGTCTCACCCGCATGCTATAACCCGACAACAATGCATGAGTACTCGTCACCTCACATATACGTTGTACACAATGTCTAAACATGTAAAAAATAGACAAACAAGTCCTAATCCCTCGAGTCAAGGTTAACCGTGACACTGACTTCGCTTCAAAGGTCACTCAAAGCTCAACCACAGCTTTGCCTTTCAAACAAGCCTTCGAACCAATAAAATCTAGCAAATTACCAACCAAACGATTCAAATTAAGCCATAGGAACTACCCATGATTGCAAAGGATTCTATTTAGGTCATTATTGAAAACTCAACAAAAGTCAACTACGGGGCCCTCTTGGTCCAAACCCGAAATTCGGACCGAAACCCTATTACCCATTCACCCCCGAGCCCGGTTATGTAATTTATTTTGGAATCCGACCTCAATTTGAGGTCTAAATTTCCATTTAACAAAAATCCCTAATTATACCAAAAAAAACCAATTTCCACCATGAAAACACAAGATTTTAGGTTGAAATCTTAGGAAATGTAGTGAAAGATTGAAAGAAACTAATTTAGAATCACTTACCAAAGATTTGGGGAAGAAGAGTGTCGCGCCCCCTTTTTCCTCGCACGGGTTAGGTACGGAGAGATCGGGTTTATGACATTTTGGACAACTCCTTAAAGGAAAGGTTTAAGGAAGAGTCGCCACCTAACAATTTTTATGGTGCGTTAGGGCACCTAGAAAAATAACTAATTAACTAGTTTGTATTAACAGAGATTGGGTAAGGGCTTGAAGTTATCTCAAGGGGAAGGTGTTAGGCACCCCTCAAGATCCACAACTGTGTGTCCCAGCCAAGATGTTTTGTGAATTTGGATGGTGAACAAGTAGCAAGCAAGGTTCATATAAAAGAGGATTTCAAACAGGTGTGAAAATCTTTAAAGGTTTTGGGAAAATATTAGAATAAACATTTGAAAAGAACTATCCTAGGTTTAAAGTAATATAGATCACATCAATGAAACACCCGGTATGTCACGCCTCGAAGAGGGGCTACACGTGGTATTAGCGCACCAGTCATCATATCCATATTCTACCATTCCCACCCCGTAAAGGTTATTTAAAGCGCGTGTGTTGGTCACGAATGCTTATTGCGTGCTATTACCCATCTCATCCTATAAGTCCTGGAGGGTATTTAGGACTACTATTCCTACGAGGTAAGTACTAGGCTGAACCCCTAAGTTTAAAGGACAAAATGCTAAGCGACATACATAACAAATAGGACTACATATAAGGGAACATATGAAGACAAATAAGAGTTCACAGATCCCTCCACAAGTGAACACGTAAATAGCACGTCTAAATCACAGTCAAGTCTCAAAGACAGGATTAAAAACAGAGGTTTAGAGCTAAGACAGTAAGTTTTAAAAAGGATATGTTTTGAAGAAAAAAACTTAGTGATGAAGCAGGAGATTTAGTTAAGACCGGATAGTTTGGAAAGAGTGATTGATTTTAAGAGAAGTGCTTTAGAGACAACAGTAAGAATTAAAAGTGCATAGCGGTTTAAAATTTCCAGTAAAGAGATAGATAACCTTTAGAAAATCAGTAGTCAGGAGTGGACAAGATTTAAATAAGACAGTAATTCCAAAAGGGAATCCAATAATCCAAAATGAGGTAAGGATCCAGTAGTTTACGAGAGTTTTGTAAAAGAAGAGTTACTAAATCATTTCAGGAAAGACATAAGTTTAGAATATAGGGCAAGTGTTCAAAATAGAATGATTTTTTTAGCAGAATGAGGTAACTTTAAAACCCAGTAGTTTAAAAACATAACAGAACAGGAATCAGATAAAATTTTAGTAAAGAGGAAATAAATGCATGATTTCAAGATTCTGTGATAAAAAAACAGAGGAATTTTAGAGTAAAGTAGGATGAACTTCAAAGAGATAAAAAACAGGAGTGAAAGAAAACAACAAAGTTTGAGAATCCCAAAAGGGATTGATTGTTCCTAATACCAGCAAGAGAAAACACAATTAGTTGGTTTTAATACGTATTAGGCCTAAAGTTTGCCTAGGCGCCATATGCATTGCCTACTTATTTCAAAAAGGGTGTACATGCATATTTAATCGTGATTTTAAGAGGGGTATATTTACATAAATGTTTCAACAGTTAACCACATTTTAATGAGATTATTAGATTAACGTACTGATTAGGTGTTCAACAATTGTAACTCAAATAGATATGAAATCCTAAATAATAGGATATCTAATGCGCATAGGAATACCTAAAACATGGTTTCTAAATGCTATGATAAAAATGCAGTAATGGTATCTTATAACAGTCTTTATTACTTGTTATAGTTGTTAATTGTGATCATGGTTTGCAAAATGAGTATAATAGAAATGCTGAAAGTAAAAGAACCTAAAGCAGGATTTCTAATGCATGAGGTGCATGTCCTAGACAGGTTATCTATTGCACATGTAAGTATGAAAACCCTATGAGCATGTTTTCTACCCCTTACTAGACTAAGCATGCATAGTCCCACCATATTCACTATCCAAACCCCAATATCTGTTTACAAGTTATTACAAACCAATAATAATGAATTACAGTAGCAAAAGTAAAATAAGAAGTTATACTTCTATAGGGAGCCTTCAATCAGGCCCATTATTCCAACCTCACTCCTTTCGAGTTTCACAACCTTAATATGGTCTGGGTGCGGCAAAGCTCCCTATGGCCCTCATTGGGTCCCTGGCCAATACCAACACCCAAACAAATTGCCAAAAGTTGAACAAGTGCAGTGTGGAATTACCAGCCTTGTGTGTCAGAGTTCAATGAGTACTTAGAGGTACTCAAGGCAGTGCTCACACGAAGGGGGTAGGACTTAAATTTCTAAGAGTAGTGTGAAGTGCTAGGAGAGAAAAGTTTGTAGTTGAAAAGAGCTTACAAAAAACTGGAGAGTTGTTTTGAAATATTAGCTTTTGAAGAACAAACAGAAGTACCATGCCAATCAACAAGTTCAACAATGCATAATTTCACACAGGGACGATGGGAGAGGGGACAAATAGATCACGAAGTGATACATGGATTTAATAAAATTGTTAAAACATGATTACACAAATCAGAGAGGTTCAGGGAATCACGAAATGGACAGGTTTAAACATGACAAGAGACAGTAGCAGAATACATGCGTAACAAGTATAAGTTAGGAATAAACAACAGTCATATGACTATCATGGACTCATCATGTAAGTCAGAAGAGATAATAACATGATAAGTACTAAAACCAAAAGATTCAATTGCATGTTGAGCAGTAGAAGCATAAGTAGTAGAAAGTCAGGAAGATAACAAACTGACACAATAATAAACACATTGGTTTGAAACTTGTAAATTACTTAGAGCATACCGGTGATGAGAGAGAAAAGCAGAATGCAAACAGCAAAGTGAGAGCACAATATTATCCTTGGCTTACAACCGGCTAACAATACACAGGAGCAAAGAGAGTAGTGGTAGAGAAAGAGAGCAAGAGTTCTAGTACAAGAGAGAGAGCTGGAATAGTCTTGATCTGTGTGTGTGTCTCTGTGTGTGTCTGTGCTAGTGAAAGAGTAGAAGTATATATAGTTGCAAGGCAAGTAGTAAATAAGGTAAAAATCAAGTCAAGCAATGATTAAGGAACTCGAAATCAATTAGTCAAGAAATTAAGGCAAGTACTCCCTTAAGTCAGGGGA
>ML300421.1:0-21659 GCA_005239495.1 Nicotiana undulata
ACGGATAGGGTCGGAATGACTGTGGGGATAGGCTGCCCTGAAGAAGCGCAGCGAAAAAATGGCTGGAAGATGCCGCAAACGCCAGAAAGCACTGTAGCTCGCCGGAAAAATTCAAAGTCGTCGGAATCTGTCGGAAATAGTCCCAAGTGGCTCGGAATGGACAGCCGAGCAGACTGTCCTCAAGGTGCGAGGCCAAAAAATGGCCGGAAGGGGNGGGGCGCGTGGGGCTAGGGTTTCCGGAGATTTTTTCAGTGGTAGGTCGCCGGAGGCCGATCTACCTAGTGGTGGTGTTGGATTTTGCACAACACTGATAAAAAAGGGCCTTTGACTGCGGCAGACCTGTGTTCGCCGGAAAAAATTCCGGTTGATTGATTTTCTTCTTCCCGGAGTCGCTGGAATTGATGCACAGCAATAAAACTCTCACAATAGCTCTGATACCATGTGAGAAATCACGGGAGAAAAATAATATTCTTGTGTTATCTTCAATGATACAATGAGCCCTATATATATATACAGATATTACATGTCCTAATCCTAGTACACATAGGATTAGGGTTAGTGTTATTTACTCCTATTTGACTACTTAACTAACACTTCTTTTATCTTCGCGTTCCTCAAAGGGGGTGGATTAAGGGATGATTGATAATCTTTTAGGGGAACTATGTGTGGTACTGGCTCGTAATATTGGTGTTTTCTGATAGGAGTAAATGTGGACGAGGAAGGTTCAGATGCCGCAATTACTTTTTTGAAAGAAGCATGAAATCTTGCAACAATTTGTTTTTCTAGGAACTTGAAGTTTAGCTTTTATTTTCTCCATAGAACAATTTGCTGCCAAAATGCATCATTTCTTGAGGTTTTGATCCCATTTTGCAGTTAGGTGTTCTTGTTGGCCAGATGGTTCCTGTTATATCTCCAGTATATTCAATGGCTCAATCCGCTTCAGGTAGATCAATCTAACTGCTTCTCTATTATTAATTACCCCTAGAAACCATAGTAGTGATTTTCTGCATATTTGTAGTATGTTGTGCTGAAACTATCTCATTCGAGTAAGATTGTGAAGACTCACTATTTGCAAGTGAAATTTTATTTACTCAATCTAATTAATTAACCATGACAGTTACCTGCTCTATCTTAACGGTTCAGAGCTACCGAGGGCAGTACAGATATTAGTTTGTTAGGGGGAAATGCAAAAAAAAAAAAAAAAGGAAAGCCGATGTAAGCTTCAAGATACACTTTATTTGCGTCTTTTTGTTGTGACATAGCCATATCACAAAAAATTTGGAGCAGCAAACTTACCGGGACAAAGCTAAAATCTTTTGGGGATAGATATAATATCTGCTTGAGGTGATGCAAAAATGATTAATGTAATGAACAAATTACAGTACACGTAGCTCTTTGTCTTTATTAATCCCCTCAAACAATTAGATTTTTCCTATCTCTTTTGCATGCCGATGAAAATATGAAAGACTTTAGGGTGTGTTTGGCATGAAGGCAATTATCCACAGAAAATGTTTCCTTGGAAAATATTTTCTTGGAAAATAAGTGGTTTTCTTACTTATTTTATAGTGTTTGATTAGTTAGCAAAAAATATTTTTTGGAAAATACATAATCTACGCAAATACTATGAGAGAAGAAATGGGCAAAGGAAGGGGGAGGATCGGGGCAGTGGGGGATCAAGTCGAGGGTCAGTGTCAGAGCCAGCTTTAGGGTTCAGGTCAAGGTTCGAGTTTGGGGGGTCAGGGTCAGGGGGTCGAGGTCGGAGTTTCATACCAAGGTTCAAGGTCGGGGATAGGGTTAGGATCAAGGTTGGGGTTAGGACCGAGGTGGGGGTTCGGGGGGATGGGGTTGCGAACAAGGTTAGAGTTTGGGTTTGAGGTAGGGGTCGAGGTCGAGGTCAAGATTGGTGTCACGATTAAGATCGGGGTTTAGGGTTGGTCAAGGGTTAGGTGTTGGGGTCGGAACAAGGGCTCGGGCTTATGCTGTCGGGGTTGTCATTGACCCCAAACCCAAACTTGAACCGTGATCCCGACCATTAACTCGAACTTCGACCATGGCCCTGAACTCGAATGACCATGATCCCCGAATCGTGATCCCGACCCCAACTTCTAATTTGGACCCGACCCCGAACTCGAACTCGAATTCCGATCCCGACCCTGAACTTCGAACCTGGCCTAACCCTCGACCTCGGTCCTATATCCTAAACTCGACCTCGAACCCTAAACCTGAATCTCGCCCCGACCCCAGACCTCGTACCCAACCCCCAAACCTTGATGAACCCCGACCCCAAAACCCCAATGTTGGACCCGACCCTTGAACTCTAGGTCGGGACTCGGATCCCGAGGTCCGAGGCCCATCAGGGGAGGGGTGGTGGGATTTGGGGGTTGGGGGAAGTGTTGGGGTGAGATCGAGATGCATGGTGGTAGGTTGGAGGTCTGGGAGCCGGGGTGGCGAGGGTGTCGATTCGGGGTTAAGAAAGTTAAAGAGAGTTTTGGAAAATGTTTTCCTTCCTTTTGGTAGTAGGGTGTTCAGGAGGAAAATATGTTTCAAAACGTGTTCCCAGAAGTTTGAAGTGTCTAGGAACATTAAATCCTGATTTCTTGCTTAGAGATGTCAATTCCTATTTCCTTTATGCAGCAATCATGCAAGTAACCGCCACTCCATCTACCTAATTTAACTTGTATGCAGAAGCTAAGTTGCTCCAACATGGCAGTTTAGGTGCCGCACCCGCGTCGACACGACACTAGTATGGATGTGGGTATGGGATCCGTAGCGGATCTGGTCAAACGATTTTGGATACTTTGATCATGACGGACGAAAAAATTCGAGACGATATACAATTTAATTCCCGAAATCAAAACCAAAATTAAGATAAATTTGAATAAAATAGCATACCTTATCTAGGAAATAAATCCTTTTCTTATCTACAACTTGAGAATAAAAAAGAAATTCACGCTCTACAAGCTATACATAAGTATTTCCCAGAACTTATCATAATTTAGAAATATTTTGGATATTTT
Organism: Nicotiana undulata; assembly: GCA_005239495.1. Taxonomy (NCBI): domain Eukaryota; kingdom Viridiplantae; phylum Streptophyta; class Magnoliopsida; order Solanales; family Solanaceae; genus Nicotiana; species Nicotiana undulata. Next base: position 3,018 of record ML300421.1, read on the forward strand.
TAGTTTTTGAATTATTTTTAGTCGGATCCTTGCACCTGTATCCTTACTAGGATCCGTATCCACAAATCTTAAAATTTACATCTCGAAGGATCCGCAAGCATGTAAGGCACCTACACCCGTGTCCGAGCAACTTAGTGTAGAAGTGTACAAAAAAAGTGTCTGAATTATTTAGAGGTGAAATACTTAATTAGAAAAATGTACATGACTTAATATTTGTTTATGAGTTTAAATTGATCAAGGTAGAAAAAAATTCTCATTTCAAGAAATAGGTGAAGTTTTTTGTACCGGAAAAAAGGAAAGTGGGTCAAATTCAATGGAACATGTGAATATTTTTAATTTCTCCTCTCCTGCTTTGCCTGCTACACTTTTGTTTCCTACTCTCTGTCTACCAGTTGATCCTAGAAACAGTATATAATTCTAGTCATTTAGTGCCAAATTACAAGAAATCCCACTTTTACCTTTTCTGATATTCCACTTTTTGTGGAGCATCAAACGGCTTCCTTTTAAAATGGCTATAGATGTGGAGATGTAATCTTTTAGATCAAGCAGAAGTAAAAATATCCTCCTAGTGTGAGCTTTAGCTGATTTGCTAGAGGAGCGGAGGAGGTAGATTCTTTAGTTGATTTGCTAGGCTCACTGTGACCTTTAGCTGATACCGCTATTTTTTTTTTTTTTTTTTTTTTTTTTTTTTTTTTTTTTTTATCTTGTGAATATGGTACTGACCTGCCTTAATGTTGTTTTGGTTTTTGTTTATATATATACATACTCACATGTAACTTCGTAAGTTCTTAGATACTACTTCGTTTCAAAAATAAATATCCTTCTAGTGAAGGTCATGTATGTGCAAAGGGATTTAGGCGAAGTCCAATTGTTTCTTTATAAATTTTTAGATACTACTAAAATTTTGACCTATTCTTACTGAGAAAGTTTCTTTAACCTGAATGATACTGACAATGTCTTGTTGATGTTTGACATAAGAAGTTAATAACTTTGCACATTAGTTCATGCGAAGGAATTTAAACGCAAAACCTTACGCCACTAGATGAAGTAATCCAGATGTGGGACACCACATAGCTCCTTTTTTTAGTTCGGTGAGTGGAATACTACATAACACAACACCCCCTCCCAGTGGACTTTAATGTGTTCGTACGAGTGTGAGAATGAGTTTGGCAAAGGTTGGATCTATTCTCATGTGAATAATATGAACATCCAACCCACGACACTAAGGCAACGAGAATGAAAAATGAAAAGGGAACTTCATTTTAAATCTTACCATCTCTATGTCAAAATTTTGACAGCATTATGTATGAAACTAGGGCCAAGAAAATCAAGATGATCAAGAAAAATAAGGCTGATATTCTCTTGAAATGTTACCGTGCTGATACGTATACATAACAGTAACTTATCAGCAATAAGTTCTATAGACACTCAAAATTTGTGCCCCTTTTAATACTTCAGTCTTCTTGATGATTGTGTTATAGCTTTTTGCAAAGTTCAATTAAAGTTTAAGAGTTACAGATGTTGCAATGCTGGAAACAAGGGGCTGAATGGAGTGAGTGATGCAGGTGCGGCTCAACGGATCTCGTTGGCGAAACCATATTGAGATGTCCTTAAATTTATTTTATAAAATATTTATACTAACAACAAAATTTGCTTTTTAAATAACAAATTAATCATTTAATACAATAAAACGAATTTCAAAAAAAAAAAAAAAGGAGGAAGAGCACAAAAAATAAAGTGGTTGACTATCAGATGTTGAGGTCTAGAATTCAAAGTGAAAATTTTGAATTGGCAATCATCACAAACAAGAAAAAGAAATAAACGTACATAACGTAATAGCTTAAGTTTTGAGCATTTACAATATCAAAAATATTTACTCCTTATGATCAATTTAAACGATAATTGTAGTTCATTCTATTAAGTAGCACTTATTGGTGAGTATCTAAAATAAATCGTAAATAACCTAATATAATATGTTGAATTATACCAAAAGAAAACCGCTGAATTTATGCAGTTTCAGAGAACATTATAAAAGAAATTCATTTTGTTGTCGATATATATAAAATAACCTCAATCAAGTAACAAAAAAATATATTGTAACACTTTTCTTTATACTAATTATTTATATAAATTATATAGTATATAGTAACAATAATAATAAGAAGTTAAAATAAATTTGGGACGTTCAAATTTTGGGGGCATGAGGCAATGGCCTCACTGCCCAAAGTCTTAGAGCCGCCCCTGGAGTGATGTATCAATATGATTTTTTGTATTATTAATTCTGCTCTAAGATAACAATCTTGCATGCGCTTGATCAAGAGCTTCAATGAGTTATCGTTCACTGTATATATATGACCTAATATGTAGGAGATGCATTGAGGGTGTTACTTGATACAGCTGGAACAATCATCCCTGACTATGATCCAGAAACCGTTGTTTCGTTGACTAAATTTGCTGATCAGTTGCCTTCGGTATTTGGCGAGGTATGTTCTGTCCATTTTATTTTGGTTGAAAAATTTATTGTCTCCCTTACATGTTGTTAGAGTTTTGAATATTAGTATATATCTTGCTGAATCACACATTCTTCATGCATTTCAAATTTTAAGCATATTATGGTTTTGGTCTTAGCTATTTAATGAGATTGTTGTTTCTTTAGCTTGCTCAAGGGATATCAGAGTTCAAGCCAACACCCTCTGAAAATCTTGAGTGTTTCAAAAACTCATACAATGTCAAGCGTACACTGCTGGTATTCATATTATGGTTTTTATCATCCAGAAAAGTAGTTTCTGATTGAAAGTTAATGTTAGTTTTGATGGGTTTGAACCTTGATTTCAGGTGAAGTTTGACTCTGATACGATCGATGAGACAGATGGGCTTGAAGAGACATTAAAGCCCCGAGTAGAATCTTTCGGTGGAAAAGTGGAGAAAATTGCACTAACTGGTAACCACATCACACCGTGCGTACAGGTAACTTGCACATTATATTGTTGCGTGATTTAATTAGCTATAGAAATAAGGAGAACTCTAAGTGCATGTGATACGACTGAATACTTCATTAAAAGGATAGTGATAATGAAACTCCTTATCCTTGAACAGCTCATTAATCATCCTGACATAGAATATGAAAATTGCTCTTATAACACTAAGTGAACATTGCATTATTCGTTCATTTCAACACACTGTGTTTTTATTTTTTGGTGGTTAGGAACCAAAATGGCGAGTAGGAGCGGTATACACTCCAGCAGATGCTGTCGCGCAAGTGGTTAAGACTGTTGCCTTAAGTGACACTAAGGGCCTATGTACAACCATTGTCAACTGGTTCGATCTTATCGAGGAGTTCTGAAATGCTGTTACCTGCTTAAACATGGAACGGAAGCACAATTTATAGCTCGACGTTTTAAAAAATGCACATATATCATCACAGTAACACCAGTAATACAGCTAAACCTCCCCTCGCCCTTGGAAAAGAGAAAATGAAGAGTCTTCACAGTATCAACGTTGAAAATGTTTACCAATATTCCTAGTCAAATACCTTTCTTATATAAGTTGTGCTCACTATAGAAACAATTTAGTACAAGATCTTCACAATATACTTATCAAATTGCTTGGGAGGATTCAAAATTTGTTAACTCTTTTAACTGTACTGTTATGGCTTAGAACAATTAAGCAATGAACTAGACAATTGAAAAATTGAAATGGATGCAGTGGTTCTTTATTCAGTATCAATGGAACGATTACCCCATTATTATATGTAGTCTGCGAGAAAGAAAATAAGTAGAACTAGACGAATTGGAGAAGAAGATTCGGGAAGAGAGAATGGGAGAGAAGGTTGTTAGAGAAGTAACAGTATTTGCCGAACTCCCTCCACTTAGCTTCTAGTATTTATTCTTGGTAGGCTTGGGCTAGATAAGTGGCCGGTAACATTGGGCCTCATGCTTAGGCCCATTCCTCCCTTCGGCCTCTAATGGCCCGGTTCTCTTTAATGTATTTATTCCCTTTTTATTACACTACCTACCTAACTCCGATACAACTTTCCCAATTCATAACATTCCCCACCCCTTCGAGAATGACCTTGTCCTCAAGGTTTATGTTGAGCCACAAAGTCAGGGAATTGATGCTTAATGTACCCCACAATCTTCACATGTAGCATCCTCCTCCCGATGATTTGCCCATTGAACAAGCAATTTGACCCCCATGTTGTTGTCAATCTTCACCATTTTTCGTTGTAAGATGGCCACTGGTTGAATTAGCACTTAATCGTCTGCATCACATGCTAGTGGATGAAGCTGAGGTCCAATAGTTGGGCCGATTCTTTTCTTAAGCTGAGAGATATGGAAGACCGGGTTAAGCTGAGAGCTTTCAGGAAGCTCCAAGAGGTAAGCTACTGACCCCACTTCCTTCAATATCTTGTAGGGTCCATAATAGCGTGCATATAACTTTACATTTCTGTGAACCTCGATAGATGATTGTCTGTATGGTTGGTGCTTAGGATAGACTTGATCCCGCCCTCTAGTGTTCTTTCTCACCTGGATCTGTCTGCAAAGAATTTCATATGTGACTGTGCTCGAACTAGGTTATCCTACAGTGTTTGCAACATATGTTGTCGTTGGGCTAAGCTTACATTTGCCACCATCTGTCCAGTACAAGGCAATGTACCAATGTCAACTGGGGTGGTGCATACCCATATAAAGCTTAAAAGGGTGTGACCTTTAAGGCACTGTGGTAGTTGGTGCTATACCACCACGCTGCCAGGTGAAGCCACTTAACCCATTATTTAGGATTGTAAAAGACCATAACCTTGAAATAAGTTTTCATATACCTATTGAGTCTCTCTGTTTGGCCATCACTCTGAGGGTTGAAGGCTGAACTCAGGTTAAGCTTGTATGATGCTGCCAAAAGTGGTTGGTGAAAACTGGGTCCCTGTCTGAGACTATGGACCTGGAATCTCCCTAAGGAACAAATCTGCTACATCTTGTGTTGTAAATGGATGTTTAAGGGGACATGAAATTGCCATACTCAATGAACCTGTCAACTACAACCAAGACTACATTCTTATGGTTTGAAATAGGTAATCTCTTTACAAAATCCATGAAAATGTCTTGTCATGCTTGTTCAGGAATAGGGAGAGGTTGTAGCATCCCAGGAAAATGAATATTCTCTTATTTCACCCTTCGACATATGTCATACTCACTGACCTATTTACAACTATCTGACTTCATGTTTGGCCAATAAAAGATCATCTACAACCTCTTATAAGTACCCTGTTGTCCTGAGTGACCTCTTAGTGGTGACTGATGCAAAGCTTCCCACACCTCTCTTCTCAATGTATTACCTTTCCCAATATAGATCTTCTGCTTGTACTTGATTACCCCTGATGTATTTTGTAGTTAGAATTGTCCTGAGTTGTTGTTATTAACTCAGCCAATAGTTGAGTAGTCATAGGGTCATCTTCATAGGATTTTCTCACTTCTTCTTACAAAGCATGATGTGTAGTGAAAATGCCCAATAAGGTGGAATTATCATTTTCTTCTTGTCTCCTGGAAAAGTCATCATCTGCTCTATTTTCATATCCCTTCTTATACTGAATTTCTTAGTTAAGCCCTAAGAGCTTAGTGAGACCTATCTGATGTAGTATTGTGGTGACCTTTTGCTCCAATACATATTTTAGGCTCTGATGATCTGTCCTCACAATGAAATGTCCACATTGTAAGTAATGTCTCCATTGTTCACAGTAGTTAGAACAACCATGTACTCCTCTTCTTAGGTGGATAACCCCCTATTCTTGATGGCCAAGGCCTTGCTTAGATAAGTTATGGGCATGCCATCCTGCATTAGAACATCCCCCGTCCCTGTAGAGCATGCATCAGTCTCTATAATAAAAGGTTTGGTGAAATCTAGCAAAGCCAACACATGTGCTATGGACATGGCCTTCTTTAGCTTCTGAAAAGCCTCTTCTGTCTCCTCATTCCACTAGAAAGAATTCTTTTTAAGCAGGTTGGTCAAAGGTCTACTAATGATACCATAAGACTTCACAAACCTTCGGTAATAGCCTGTGAGACCAAGAAATCCCCTGAGTGACTTGATTGGCCTAGGAACGGGACAATTAATCATGGAATCTATCTTGGCAGAATCAGTTGCTACCCCTTGACCAGAAATAATATGACTCAAATACTCCACCTTGTCTTGTCCAAAAGCACATTTGGATAACTTAGCATAGAGTTTTTCCTTCTACAGCACTTGTAACACCTGTCTAAGATGATTTGCATGACTGACCACTGATGGACTGTAGACTAGTATGTCATCAACGAATACAAGTAAAAATTTCCATATGAAAGGCTTGAAAACATGGTTCATTAGGCTCTGAAAAGTTACAGGAGCATTGGTCAAATGGCATGACTCTAAACTCATAATGGCCCAGATGGGTCCTAAATGCAGTCTTATAGATGTCAGACCTCTCCGTCCTAATTTGGTGATACCCAACCTTCAAATCAATTTTAGAATATATGTAAGATCCATTAAGTTCATCCATTAGATTATCTACCAAGAGAATAGGAAATTTATCCTTGATGGTCATCTTGTTTAGTTCTCTATAGTCGAGGCAAAACCTTCAACTCCCATCCTTCTTTTTCACTAACAAAATAGGTGAAGAAAAGGAAGAATGACTGGGTTGGATAATTTCACTAATTAGCATTTCATTGACTTGCTTCTCTATTTCATTTTTTGGAAATGATTGTACCTGTAAGTATGATATTTACTGTTATTGCATCAGGTTTGAGGGGAATAGAATGATCATGGCTCCTCTGTGGTGGCAAGGACTTTAGCTATTCAAACACATCTGGGAACTCTTCAAGTACCACATTGATTTTGTTAGGTATGGCCACTTGTAATTCAGCAGCCCTGGCAGTAATTGAATAGGTGAGCACACAACACTTGACCTTTCCTGAGAAGTTGTTTAACTCCACCAGCCATCATTCTATGGAGTTTGCCTTCCTTAGAATACCCCTTAAGGTCCATCCTTTTCTCTTTCACACTCACCTGCAACATGTACTCAATGAAATCAAACAGAATGGGGTTATGCTTCCTCATCCAATCCAATCACAACCTCCAATATCCAATAGTCTTAATTTGTGTTCAAAATCTATGCCATGAGTTTTCCAACTGAATTGAGGACAAGATTGGTAACTCATTAGGTATCCTCCATTAGCCACAATCACTCTCATAGGTGAATCATCTTTAACCATTCACCCTAAATTTTGGCAGTCTCACTAGCTATGAAACTGTTGGTACTCCCACTGTTTGCTAAAATGGTCAACATCTTTTCTACATGCCCTTTAGCTTTATAGTGGTTGAAGTTATTGTACCAGATAGTGCATTGAAGCTAATAGCCTCATCAGATACTTCTTCTGAATTCTCACTAGGCATAGCTTCCCTATCTACATCCAGTTCCATCATTTATTCCTCCCTTTCAGTATTTCCAGATACTGTATTCAACTGTCTATTCTTGCACACATGACCTGGAAAGCATTTTTTTTCCCATACTTGTAACATTCACCCCTTGACATCCTGGATTCAAACAATTTGGAAACTTTCTGTAAGTTTCCCAAGGGTCTATTCCCTGCTACCATATTAGATCTCTGGTATTGCCCTGCACTTCTAACTCCATTGAATCTATTCTTCTTAGCCATAGTGTCAATCATGTTCTCCTTGAGTCTAGCCTTCTCTACATCATGACTCAAGAAATAAGGATCAAGCATCTTTACAGTGTGCCTAATTTCCTCTTTTAATCCTTCAAGGACGAACCCCAGGAAAAATTCTTCAGTAATAGTTGGGTATTTTATCAACACCCATGCCTTCAAATCCTCAAATCTCTCCAGATATTCATTAACAGTCCCTTTTTGTTCCACTTTTTTGAATTTCCCCAACAATTTAAGATTACTATTGTCAAATTTATTAAACATTTTGCAAATTTTCTCAATAAAATCTAACCATCTCTTAATCCCCCTACTTAATTGATAAGAGAAATACCAAGACTCAACCCTTCCATTTAAATGAAAAACTATTGATTCTAATTTTTGTTGTGGGTCAGTAATATGATTGTAATGAAAATATCTTTCACATTTGTACAACCAACATCGAGGATCTCCTTCCTCAAATTAAGGTAACTCCACCCTAGAAGCAAAGTTGTTCCTCGGATTTCTCACAATATGCTGCTCATGTGGGTCTGCCATTCTTACTCTACTTCCAGACCCTTCTTGTAATGACCCGACCGGTCATTTTGGTTATTAGCGCTCCGTTCAGTGGATTAAGATCTCGAGCAGCTCCGTATTATGTGTTATGACGTGCGTGCATAGCCGAGTTCAGACTTCGGATGATTCAGGTTTAATGTGGAAGAAGGATTCGTGTTTTAGAAGCTTAAGCGGTAAAAGTTGACCAGAATTTGACTATTGTGTAGAAGAATCTGAAATAGTGTTTTGATGATCCCAATAGCTTTGTATAGTGATTTTGGACTTAGGTGTGCGTCCGTATTTGGAGGTCTATAGGATAATTTGAAGCATTTTGGCGAAAATTGGAAAGTTGAAGTTTTGGAAGGTTAAAAGGTTTGATCGGGAGTTGAATTTGTTTATATGGGACTTGGATTGCAATTCCGAGAGCTGGATTACCTCCGTTATGTTATTTGTGACTTGCATGCAAAATTTGACTTCATTTCGGGTTGATATGATATGTTTCAGCACGAGTTTTGAAAGTTGGAATATTTGAAAGTTCATAAGTTTGATTTGAGGTGCGATTCATAATTTTGACATTATTTGATGTGATCTGAGGCCTCTAATAAGTCCGTTTTATGTTACGGGACTTGTTGGTATGTTCGAACGAGGTCTCGAGTGGTTTGGATGAGTTTTGGATAGGTTTAGGTTGTGTTGCGCTTGTTTTTTATGCTTCAAAGTCGTTTCTTCAAGCATAAATGATATCACATTAATAAAATGAGCTCCAAATTCAGTTTTATTGAACTATTAGATACGTATCGTAATTATGGAGTCGTAGCAAAAAGAATCGTCGAATTTGGACATCGTATGAGGGAGTTATGCTCATTTCCGTGTCGGAGAGACTGTTGGTTTATGGTGTGGTCGCAATTGCGAACATTTCAATCGCAATTTGTGAAAATATTGTCGCAATTGCGACCTTTTCCATCCCTGTTCTTGTCCGCAATTGCGAAGGCTTTGCGAACCCTGGATCGCAAATGCGACATCTGCAGCTTTTTTTCAGCTTTGTAATTCGGGTTTTGCTCCATTTTGTGATATTTTTTAACCCTAGGTCCAAGAGTAGGTGATTTTAAGAGCGGAATTTCATATACAATCGTTGGGTAAGTTCCCTTATTCAATTTTTATGTATACCTCATGATTTTATTTGAGTTTTAACATCAAAATGGTGAGAATCAAAGTGAAAAATTGGGAAATTTGCAAAATTTTCAAAAATGAATAATGAGGATTTGGAGGACGATTCGTTATCGGAATTTGATAATTTCGGTATGGTAGAACTTGTATCGGAATGGGTGTTCAGGTTTTGTGAATTTTATCGGGTTTCAGGGTGCAAACCCCGGTGTTGACTTTTTAGTATTTGTTAAAGATCGAAACTTTATTATCCAAAATTATTTTCTATGAGTTTTATTTATGGATTGAAGTTATTTTGGCTAGATTTAAGTCGTCCATAGGTTGTTTCACTTGAGAGGGCCATTTGAGAGTATCGGTCTTGCTCCTTTGAGGTAAGTATCTTGTCTAACTTTGTGTGGGAGAAACTACCCCTTTGGATGTGAGTCTTTGGTGCTAATTATGTCATGTGAAGTCCGTGTACGCGAGGTGACGAGCACGTGCTGGGGATTATTTTTGGAAAGTCGACCTTTTAGAGATCTTAGGTTCTTATGCTCATTATATATCAAGTTGTTTTGTTATGTTAAGTTCCCCATTTACTAGTTTCACCTCTACGTATTTTAATTGGAATTAATTGCATTATGTTCCACCCTTATTGTCTATTTGACTCTTGTGTGCCTTAACTGAAGTTGTTGCCTCTTAGATTGCATGCTATCCCTTCCTAATTTCTTATCCTTAATTGAAATAATTATTACTCTTATGTAATTGCCTATCCTTATTTGAGGTTATGATTGTCTTTTCTGTTGCTTATCTTTAATTGAATTTGTTGCATTTGTTCGTAATTGCTCAATCCTAAATGAATGTTAGTCATCCTTTATCGTAGTTACCTCATCCTTATTTGGAATCACTTGTTACATATTATTTCTCCCTTGTTGAGCCATTCTTATTGAGACTAGTATTCTCTATTATGTTTATTCTATGTGAGCTCGTTCTACTGCTTCTTTGTGATCCAAATCTCTTGAGTTGATTTACTTGTCGTATTCTCGTTCTATTGTTGTTGTTGTTGCTGCTTTTGTACTCAGTTTTGTTGAGCCGAGGGCTATGGCGTGGTTGTGGTATTGACACTGTTTAGATGAAATATTATGGAATGTGGGCACATGTTGTGAAAGTCATTCTATTGTCATGTTGTGTTTTTGGCACATGATATTGTTAGGAGGTTTTGTTCAAGTGTTTGCACGAGGTTTCTGTCGTGATATTGTTACTATTGATATTTGCGCATGCGGCGTGACAAGGCGGGCTATATATGTGGGTTTGCGCATGTGGCGAGACATGGTGGGAATATTATTATGCGCGTGCAGCGAGACAAGGCGGGCATTTACTTTATTATTACGCACGTGGCGAGACAAGGTGGCCTATGTCGGGGATTGATTTGTGATGGCCTAGGGGCATTGTTGTTGTTGATATTTGTGTAGTGGGGTGCCTAACCTGTGTGAGTTTGACTTGGTGCAAATTCTGGGGATCGTTTCTTATGTGCCGTTCATTTTCTCTACTCTTATTCGTTGGGCCGAATTGTGATAGAGCACTTGCACAAGCGTACACGCACTTTATCACCCTATCGGATTAAGAACATGAAAATTGATGCTAACGACCATTTGTACGTACTCCGTCTACTTATCTTATATGTGAGAATTATTCTATTGGCACGTGAGTCGTCCATGCAGTTATCGGTTTTAATGAGGGAAAAAGATGCCAAGTGATTAGGTTTTATGAATCGGGACCCGTGAATTGTGTGAGTTTTGAGGTTTGGTACCTCGTGGGGATTATTGTACAAACCTGGTGCGAAAGAGGTTATTCTTATCAAGTTGCTACTTGTCTTTCCATTATTTATTTTCACCGGATTTAAAATGTGTCCAACTTACTCTACTGTGTCATTACTTGTGGTGTCCCCGTGCTAATTGTTGCTTTTATTTCCTATTGCAAGCATCGTATTATTGTTGTCATTATGCATAGTTCCGTAGAGATATTATACTCTGTTAGTTCGATACCTATACTTGTTTAGGCTATCTAGTCCAGTAGGTGTCTTGACTGTCCCTCATCACTACTCCACTGAGATTAGTCTTGATACTTACTGGGTACCGTTGTGGTGTACTCATACTACACTTCTACACATTTTTGTGTAATTCGAATTTAGTCGATCGCTAGCTAGCCGTACGGAACTTGTTGTGGAGACTCAAGGTAAACTTGCTGCTGCATTCACAGGTCTCAGAGTCACCTTCTGTTAATGTAATTGCACTGTTTTATCTCTATTTTGAAACAGTGGTATTTAGAGGTTTTGTAGTAAACTTAGTGGAGCTTATGACTTGTACTACCAGTTTTGGAAATTTTAATTGTGCATAAGATTTTTATTCCCTATTCTTCGTTGATGGTCTATTTCTTCTTATATTTCAGTAAGTGTTAGGCTTACCTAGTCTTAGAGACTAGGTACCGTCACGACATCCTACAGAGGGAAACTGGGCCGTGACACTTCTAGATGAAGACATTCGGTTGATGCACTTCCCAGGATGCCATCTCTGTGCGCGAAGATGTTCTCCATCATCATATCAAATTTTCGATTCAGCTCATCCATTTTTTAGTCAATGGACTCCAATTTTTTGTTTGTTTCAGTCATGTAATTCTGTAACTGATATTCCAACTTCTTGACATTTTCTTCAGTGGTTTTAGCTCGAGTTTCTGTAATCGTCATGGTGCCAGGAGAGAGCCCTGATACCAAATTGCTATGGCATAGAACTATTAAGCAATGAACTAAACAATTAAAATGTAGAAATGGAAAACACTGGTTCTTTATTCAACATAAATGGAACGATTACACCATTGTTACATGTAGTCAGCGAGAAAGAAAAGAAATAGAACTAGAAGAATTGGAGAAGAAGATTCGACAAGAGAGAATGGGAGAGAAGGTTGTTGGAGAAGTAACAGAATTTTCCGAACTCCCTCTACTTAGCTTCTAGTATTTATTCTTGGTAGGCTTGGGCTGGATAAGTGGCCGGTAACATTGGGCCTCATGCTTCGGCTAATTTCTCCCTTCTGCCTCTAATGGCCCGGTCCTCTCTAATGTAATTATTCCTTTTTCATTACACTACCTACCTACCTCCGATGCAACTTTCCCAAGTCATAACATTAACTTTAAGGATTTTTTTTATTCCTATACACTATATGAAGCTATATTACCAAAAATGTCCATGTTTAAAATATTACCCGCCCTGGACACGTTTTTTCTACAAAATCTATACAAATCATTTAAAACAAAATCCTTTCTGCTGTAACATTCCCTTTTTAGGAGCGGCAATTTGGGATAGTAAAGGATTCTACCGAGATTTTTTTCAACGCATTAATCTCCATTAATTAAGCCTGAAATTGTTTCTTTCACAATTTCGATACTCTGTTTTTCGAATACTCTGTTTTCACTATATATTCTGGTTTCACAAGAAAAATCGAATCAATTATCTACAATTGTACTGAATCACGCGCAATAATGTCGAAAATAGCTATTATGATTCAGCTAAATGGGAATTAGGATATCTTTGGGAGATACAGAGATTTTCATATCGATGGAATTGTAGTCAGCGAAGATGCAAGTTATAGCCAATTGAATTCTACAATCGCAGAGCATCTAATGAATGATACATCAGACAAATAATCTCAATCAAATACATTGTCAATGAACATTGTCCTCCAATGGAAATTAGGAACCATATGGGAGTTCGAGTATACATGGAGATGAAAAAGGAAAACAAAAGCTTAGAATCCGCTATGTATAATAGTGCATGATTTCAGTTTGGAATGCAGTATCTCTAATTCGAACACAATTGCAGGTTTGATCTGCTATACCAGTGGTGAAATTTATTTATATCTCATGCGTTCTACAATTTTTCTACAATAATTCTACAAAAAAACTACATAACATGTGTAGATATATATTAGTATTGAATTTCATTTGTTCTACAATTTTTCTACAAAAAAACTACCTAACATGTGTAGATCAAAATAAGTATTGAATTTCATTTGTTCTACAATTTTTCTACAAAATATCTACAATATATATCACAACTGTATTTAGCTTGAATTGATTGCAGGTTCATCTGGAACACTGAAGTTGATTGATATGCCAACATCTCCGGCGATAGTGGAATATGAAAGTATAATCATAACAGAAAATACATCAACTGTTATTGAAGTAGGCCAAGTATACAAAGACAAGCAAACAATCGCCAATGCAATGAAGCATTATTCTGTCATGAACAAGTTCCAATTTAGGTGAAAAGGTCTAGTGCTAGAAGGTAGGAACAGATCAATGGTCAAAAATCATGTCTTTGTTTAATTTGTAGTTTATTGTATTTTTTTGTTCTTCAGTGTTTGTGATATATTTGTATCCAAATTATAGATAGTTTGTAGTTTTTTTGTATATAAATTGTAAGTATAATATTTTCATGCTTAAACAACCTATTGTTTGTGTATCTACATTTTTCATACCATTATTTAAATTTATTTTTATTCTGTAGGTACTGACTGGTATGTGTTGGGGAAAATTGTACATGACACTTCAAGTCCACCAGCATAAATGATTCAGCAATGTTCAAGATTCGAAAATTTAACAGCTTGCACACATGCTCTTTGATGGACAATACATACATACAACGCAAACCTACAGTCATGGTAGTGGATAGCATGGTTATACCAAAATATGCTGATCCTAAGATAATTTACACACCAAAAGACATACAAACTGGTATGTTGTCTGAACACGGTGTGAACTTAACATACATGCAAGCTTGGAGAGCAAAGGAAAAAGCTTTGGAATTTTTGAGAGGTCATCTTGCTGACTCCTACAGTCGATTGCCTAGTTATTTGTATATTCTGGAGAAGACTTATCCGGGGTTGGTAGTTAAACTGAAGAAGACCGACGATGAGTATTTCTTGTATGCATTTGTTGCGATTAGACGACAATCAATGATTGGAAATATTGTAGGCCAGTAGTAGTAGTTGATGGGACCTTCTTGAGGTCAGTATACAGGGGAATAATGCTAACAACTAGCACAATGGATGCAACAGGTATTGTAAATTTATTGTTGAAAATTTGTAGTTTGTATGTATTTTTCTTCCTCTACTGTTATATGATGGAAATTGAATTCGTTTTTGCACATATGATAGGTAGCATATCGCCACTGGCATATGTTGTTGTTGATTCACAAAATGACGCATCATGGAAGTGGTTTTTTGAGCAATTCAAACATGCATATGGTGAAAAACAAATATGTGTATTTTTTCGGATCGGAATGAGAGTATCTTGAAGGCAACATCTATTGTTTATACCTGCATGCTACATTATTCTTGCATGTGGTATATTTGGACAAATATAAGGTCAAAGTTCAAGAAGGGTCATCTAAAGTTAAGCGAATTGCACTTTTTCACGGCACGATCATACACGCTTGATGAATTTAATGAAAGAATGTCAAAGATTGAAGAGATCTACACGCGTGTTAAAGCATACTTATACGATATTGGCTATCACAAATGGTCTCGAGTACATGCTATGGTGAACAGAACTTGGACTATGACATCAAACATTATAGAGTCATTGAGTGCGGTAACAAGAGATGCATGAGAGCTGGCGATAGTAGAACTATTAGAGTACATGAGGACTCTTCTTGAACGTTGGACAAATAAAACGTTATTTAAAGCAAAGGGTACATTCACATACCTTTGAAAAAATACATCAAAGAGTTGTAGGACAACATAACATTGTCTCAGAAGCTTAGAGTAAGCTATATCCAATTACATCTGATCAATTATTGCATCAAACTAAAATATTAACAGACATTGTAGATAAATTGTTGAATAATGTAGTTATTTTGTAGATATATTGTAGATAATTTGTTGTGTGTTTGTAATGTAATTGTAGGTGAGGGATTCAACAAATCACATTCATACAATGATAGATGGTGTGATGCGTCATATTGTTTGTCTTGAAAACAAGAGATGTAGTTGTGGACAATTCTAGCTTGATGAACTTCATTGTGCACATGCTTTGGCTGCTTTAAGGCACAATAATGAGTTACGAAAACTATTGTTCTCCTTATTACACGAGGGAGAGACTCTTGCATACTTATGAAATACCAGTAGACCCGATGCCTGATGAAAGCAAATGGAATGTGCCACAACATATAGCTGAAGAAGTTGTAAATCCACCTACCGGGAAAAGACAACCAGGAAGACCTCAAAAACAAAGATACAAAATATATGATGAAGTAAATGAAAAGAAGTACAAGGTTTCATGTGGCAACTGCGGAATAGAAGGGCATAACAAAAGATCTTGCAAGAATGCTCCCAAGAAGAAATAAAATTTGATATAGTCAACAGATATTTTGATGAAAAGTGTTGAGGTGTTCAGGAGAATTATAGTTGAGGTGTAATTGTGTTGATAAACTGAGTAAAGAGTGTTTCCTATAATGAAATGTTTTCAACTCTTAATGTAGTTGGTTTGAATTTGTTTTGTTTAATTACTGAGCGTATTAAGTTCACACTTTCAAAACTTGATTGGATTATGAATAATTTGTATTTATCTTTAGCACAAATCATTAGTTATTAATGATTCTTATAATTTATCTACAAAATAACTACATAATCTGGAGTTGACAGAATAACTACATAATAATTAAGTTCTAAAGGAGTTATATGCTAACAATAATGAGATCAAGTACTAATAACTTTCAACCGATCAAGATAAAAACAACAGAATGTTTCCTATTGTTAGCACTAGTATCCTGGATAAAATAATAAAACATAGGGTAAAATAATTGTAGCACAAATCTGCTACAATTAAACTTCAACAGACTTGTTCATAAGTAACAATTTGTCTACAACCTTTCTACAAAACCAACTACAACTAAACAATTTAACTACATTTTTCCTACAGATAATGGCAACTAATTCTTCTTCTTCCGGACTTGTGTTCTCTCGTTCACAACTGGTGCACCTTTTTTCCTTGCTAATCTGCCAGTCACCTCGCTCTCACTAATTGCACCAGTATCTTGCTTCTTCCTAGCGTAGTCCCACAGTAGCGCTCCATAGCGTCTACGATGATGATCAATATCAGAAAGGTCATCTTTAGAAACTGCTAGGTCTCCAATGCTAGCATAATCTGCAAAGGCAGAAATGTATACACCACAGTCATTGCAAAAAGAAAAAAAGGAAAAATATTTAGCATGCAGTGAGCGAAAAAAAATTTGTTAAATAGATAGAAGGAAAAGAAGCTTTTTCATACAATGATCCCTCTTTTTGCTGTGGTATCTCACCAACGAACCACGGAATGTAAATAGGGTCAATAACACCTTTTTTAATGTATGCCTTTGTGTTCTTGAAGTTGATGTCTAGACGCTTGCCATAGAAACTAGTGCATGACAAGTAAAGGGGGATCATAACGGCAAACTTGGTGACGACAGATTCAACAATGGTGTGATTATGTGAAGAGACCATAGAATCATGCACATAAAGAACCCTATAGTTAATGTCAAAAACAACCAACAACCAATGAAATTTTTCTACAATGTTGATGGGCATGATCACGAAATCAACTTGATCTCATGCAACATTTTGCGAGTAATCTGTACCCCAAACTGTATTCTGCTATGACGTCCTGGGGTTTGACAACAACAAACTTCTTTTCGAGGGGAGTATTTATGTACCTTTGATAAATTTGTTCAATTCTAGTCTTGAACATACAATCACTGGTTGTAAACCTTATCTTGTTGTGGGGACCATACTTTCCTCTTTTTCTCAAGTAGTACAAGATAACATCAATGTGCTGCAACAAAAACATATTTCATTTATTATTAATTATTATTACAATTTATCTACAAAATAACTACATAGTCTGGAGATGACATGATAACACAACTATTCATTAAGTTCTGACAGGGTATGTGTTTACCGAGTCATTGAGGACTTGCCCGGGATGTGCCAAAGTATAGAACCACTCTTTTTTATCAAATTTCTCCACTCCAAGATTATACTATGACTTAAGTTGGTTATCTTTTACAGAATAAGGCCTTCCTCCTATTTAGACACATAGCAATTACAATAAATATGTAGATTGAAGTGGATATCCAAAATATGAATGCACTCAGAAATATGAACAAATTATATAAACTAACCTCTTTGAAGTTGTATCGGTACCAAGGTATAACCACTTTTTGAATTCTTCCAACAACTCAGGATCAACATCTTGACCTATAACCCCAGTAAATGGATGCTTCATTTGATAAATTGGAGGTCCAACAGAAGTGCTGCCACCAGAACTGTAAAAAGGGAGAAAGGGTGATCGGGCATGCTTTCCAGGCTGCCTTGTTCTTCCTTGATACACATGTGTTGTTTTATCTTGGTTAAGCTCACCGAACTTAACAATCTGGGAGAAGTTCTCTGGCAGCTCAAAATCATCAAGGGTAACTTCCCTTTTCTCATATCTGGAGTCGTCTGAATCACCTACATTGACGTACTCGGCTGGTTCACCTCCTTCTTCATAGCAATCATTTGCTTCTTGTATAAAATTCTCTTCTTCAATGGGAGATTGAATTTTTCCCCTTCTCTTCATTCTCATGTTCTCCTTGAATTCTTATTGTATAGTCTTGTCTCGGAGATTCTGCAGGCATAACTTCCTTCAATGTTACAGTAAATATGTCTAACTTAATCAAATTGTAGAAAATTTGTACTAAACACAAACATTTCTAAATACAAATTGTAGTTTATGTGTAGTAAAATTGTTGAAATGATGTCATGCATATGAGAACAACTAATTTTATTGGGAAATGTGATTTAACATGTACTAACTCATACCTACATTCTCTTCATCAATTGACCCTTCAAAATAAGAATACAAATCAACACGTACAAGAAGATTCTCATTAATTTCCATGTCATTCACATGCCCTGTATCTAAGAAAACCATTTTAATTATAATGCATATTAGTTGATATAATTTTAGGCAATATGTAGGTATATTGTAGACATCTACATAGATCTGTAAATCTGAGTAGATATAATGTACGCATAATGTAGATATATTGTAGATACGTCTAGTCATATTGTAGATATAATGTAGATATATTGTAGATATTTTGTAGATATAATGTAGGTATGTTGTACATACCTAATTTACTACTGTTGTGTAACGACCTGGTCTGTCGTTACGTAAAACCTGCATTATAACTGTTGTTAGTGGCTTATT
>MDKH01158003.1:0-13410 GCA_005239495.1 Nicotiana undulata
CAATGACCCAAATAGCATCAAAACCCTTCGAATTCCGTGGAAGCCCAACTACAAAGTCCATAGAAGTTCGCTCCCACTTCCACTCCGGAATGTCTAACCTCTGAAGCAAACCACCTGGTCTCTGGTGCTCATACTTGACATGCTGGCAGTTGAGACACCGTGCTACATACACAACAATATCTCTCTTCATCCGCCTCCACCAATATTGTTGTTTCAGATCCTGATACATCTTCGCGGCACCCGGATGAATAGAATACCGCGAGCTGTGAGCCTCTGCTAATATCAACACTCGAATCCCTTCTACATTGGGCACGCAAATACGGCCCTGCATCCTCATAACTCTATCATCACCAATAGTCACATCTCTGGCATCACCCCGACGAACTCTATCCTGAAGAACTAATAAGTGTCGGTCATCATACTGTCTTGCCTTAATCTGATCAAATAAAGAAGACCGAGAAGCCATGCTAGCTACCACCCGTGGAGGATCCGACAAATCCAATCTCACTAACTGACCCGCTAAAGCCTGAACATCAAGGGCTAAAGGTCGCTCTACTGCTAAAAGATAAGCTAGACTTCCCAAACTCTCGGCTCTGCGACTCAAGGCATCGGCCACCACATTGGCCTTCCCAGGATGATACAAAATAGTCAAGTCAGAGTCCTTGAGAAGCTCCAACCATCTCCTCTGTCGCAAATTCAAGTCCTTCTGCCTCAGCAGATACTACAAGCTACGATGATCAGTGAAAATCTCACACTGTACTCCATACAAATAATGCCGCCACATGCCCCAAGAAAGCCACTGAACCAAGCCAAAACTCACACTTAGAGAATTTTGCATAAAGCTTCTCCTCCCTCAATCTCTGCAACACGATTCTCAAGTGATGAGCATGCTCTTCCTGGCTACGAGAATAAACCGGGATGTCATCAATGAACACAATAACGAAAGTATCAAGGTATGGCTGAAATATGATGTTCATCAATTGCATAAACGCTTCTGGGGCATTGGTCATCCCAAATGACATAACTAAAAATTCATAATGATCGTATCTGGTCCTGAAAGCCATCTTCGGAATATCAGAATCTCGAATTTTCAACTGATGATACCCCGACCTCAAGTCGATCTTGGAGAATACCTTAGCGCCCTGAAGGTGATCGAATAAGTCATCAATACGAGGCAAAGGATAACGGTTCTTCACTGTAACCTTATTCAACAGCCAATAGTCAATACACATGCGCATCGAACCATCCTTCTTTTCACAAACAACACCGGCGCACCCCAAGGAGATAAACTAGGCCGAATGAACCCCTTATCTAAGAGTTCCTGAAGCTGGTCTTTTAATTCTTTCAACTCTGATGGTGCCGTACGGTAAGGTGGAATAGAGATAGGATGAGTATCCGGCACCAGGTCAATACCAAAATCAATATCCCTGTCAGGTGGCATTCCTGGCAGGTCTGCAGGAAATACATTCAGGAAATCATGGACTATAAGGACAGAATCAACAGATGGGGTTTAACCACTAACGTCCCTCACAACGCAAGAAAAGATTCACACCCTTTTTCAACCATACGCTGAGCCTTTAAATAAGAAATCACTCTGCTAGGCACATGCTCTACAGAGCCTCTCCACTCAACTCTCGGAATTTCGGGCATAGCTAGGGTAACGGTCCTAGCGTGACAATCAAGAATAGCATGACATGGGGATAACCAGTCCATGCCTAGAATTAAATCAAAATCGACCATACTGAGTAACATCAGGTCCACTCGGGTCTCTAGACCCCCAATAGATATAAGAAACGACTGGTACACACGGTCCACAACAAGAGTATCGCCCACTGGAGTCGAAATATGAACATAAGTAACTAGAGACTCACGGGGCATATTCAGAAAATGAGCAAAATAGGATGAGACATAAGAGTACGTGGAACCAGAGTCAAATAAAGCCAAAGCATCACTGTGACAAACTGAAATAGTACTTGTAATCACTGCATCTGACGCCATAGCATCATGCCTAGACGAAAGTGCATAAATACGTGGCTGGCCTCCACCTGCTCGACCTCCCCCACTAGGACGGCCTCTAGATGCCTGACCACCACCCCTAGCAGCCTGGGTAGGTGGTGAAGTGACTGGGGCTGAAGCCGAGGGCTGAACCCTCTGCTGGGATGAACTACTAGAACGACGAGGACACTTGATCCACCCATGTCCGAACTCTCCACACTCATAACAACTACCTACAACTAGAGTTGAAAATGAATGAGAACCTCTGCAACCCTGATAACCACCAGACAAACCCTGATAAGATGACGCTCGGGCGGAGCTCTGAGCTAGAAGGGCACTAAAGGATGAAACGCCCCTGATGAGAATTGCGAGGACCCTGCCCCGATGATACACAACTATAAGCTGGACAAATTGGATGTGGAGGTCTAAATGGACGACCTATGCTGTGCTGAAACTGCCCTCTAGAAGGGGCACCACTGAAGTTACCTGCTCCCCGAGGCCTCTTGAGCTCTCTCTCCTCACGATCCTGCCTACGAACCGACTCAATTTCCCGAGCAATGTCAACAACCTGCTCAAATGTAGCTCCAGACACTCTCTCTCTCTGGTCATCAAGATTCGAAGGTGATAAGTAAGACCATCTACAAACCTCCCAATCCTCTCTCTGTCAGTAGGGACAACCTCAGAAGCATGTCTTGCCAACTCAGAAAACCTCATCTCGTACTGGGTGAGTGATAATTCTCCCTGGCGCAGCTGCTCAAACTGTCTGCGTTGCTCCTCTCTGTGGGACTGAGGAACATATTTCTCCAAAAAGATCATACAAAACTGCTGCCAGGTGAGAGGTGCTGAATCAATCGGCCTACGCCTCTCGAATGATTCCCACCAAGTAAATGCAGCACCAGCATACTAATAAGTAGCAAATGAAACTCCTCTGGTCTCCAAAATACCCGCAGTACGAAGCATCTTCTGACATTTATCAAGAAAACCTTGGGCGTCCTCACCCTCTGTGCCACTAAATGTCGGAGGCTTAAGTCTGCTGAACCTCTCCAACCTGCGCTGCTCATCCTCAGGCATAGCAGTGACCACAAAATCCTGAGCTGGAGCAACTGGATGAACTGGGGCTGCTCCTAGTGCCTGAATACCCCGTACAACCTGCTTAGGTCCGAGCAGCTGGAGTCTGATTGCCTCCCCCGGTCTGAGCTGCATTAGCAGTAGTGGACATAGCAACTGCCTCAGCTAAATTGGAACACATCGTCAATATCTAAGCCAGGGTCTCCTGAAGACCCGGAATCACAATAGGCACTGCAGGCGCCTGAGCCTATCCCACTGGAGCACCATCGGCGGGAACCTGATCTTGAATGATAGGGGGATCCTATGGTACTACCCCAGATGCTGCCTGGGTTGGTCCCCTACCTCTACCACGGTCTCGACCCCTTGTGGATCTGGCTGGTGTCTGGCCACCCTGATCGGTATTGCGTGTCCTCACCATCTGTGAGAGAATGAAAAAATGTAAGTTTGGATTTCTCGAATCAATAAATGGCACGATAGAGTTCAAGAAAAATGGATATGTTTCCTAAAAGTTCTGCAGCCTCTCGAAGATAAGTACAGACGTCTCCGTACCGATCCGCAAGACTCTACTGAACCTGCTCATGACAGTTGTGTCCTATGTAACCTAGAGCTCTGATACCAACTTGTCACGACCCCAAATCCTAACAGGCTGTGATGGCGCCTATCGTAGAACTAGGCTAGCCAACCATCACTTTACTACGCATTTGTTAAATTATACAAGTTCACAATTCAATAATAAGCATGCAACCATAGCATCAAATAATATAATTAAGTCTTAGCGTTCCCATATTAGCCTAAGCCAACCTCCCAAGAACTAGAGTCAATAGTCATGAGCATCTAAGCATAGATAAATCTAACTCTTCTAAAACTATAATATCTTTCTCTGAATCAAGTTCTAAAAAATGTAATAAGGAAGGGAAGTGGAGAAGCTGTGGACGCTGAGCAGCTACCTCGAAATCCCGTGAATATTCAACTACAGGCAAGGACAGCTACTGCTCCAGACCGTCACCTGAATCTGTGAACAGAGGCACAGGGAGTCTTTATGAGTACGCCAACTAAGTAGTAATGAAAATAAATCACATTCTGAGAATTATAAAACACACAGTACAGATACACAATTCCACAAAAACTAGTAAAACACCAAGTCACCATGTAGTATTCATCAAATAATAAGTTCGAAATTAGTTTCCAGAAATGCATTGAAAACAAGTGCAATATCAGTATATCTCAGTAAAATTCTCAGTAAAACCAGTTTGAAAACGAAGTAAATCAAAGTTCGAAAACTTAGAAAAATCATCATAAATCTACTCCTCGGGCCAAAATTGTTTCTCGTAACAAATGTCCCTCAGGCATTCTCTCAATCACTCAGTATCAATCATCACTCAGTATCATTCATCACTCAGTATCATCCCCGCGGGCAATCATCATCACTCAATCGGTACCGGCGCTCACTGGGGGTGTATACAGACTCCGGGGGGGCTCCTACAGCCCAAGCACAATAATAACATAAGGCCTGAAAGCTTCCTCACCACACTCCTGAGGCCTGAAAGCCTCTTCACCACACTTCTAAGGCCCGACAGCCTCCTCACCTCTCTCATAAGGACTGAAAGCCTCCTCACAATATAGGCCTGAAAGCCTCACTCAGTCAGACACTCTCAATTTGCCCTTAGGCCATAAACATACCGGGTTCTCGACCCAAAACAGTGTTTCATTTTTAAAAAAGCAGTATCAAAATACTCTGAGTGTCAAAACAATTTATCAGGAAAAGACTGAGTGTAAAATCATAACATATCAGTGAGGAAAATATGGTAAACACAACCCCCGAAGGGTAAACAAGTCGGCACTAGGCCCCAAACACGGCTTACGGCCAAATTAATATCATAATAAAATAATACTAATTTAAGCATATGCTTAGAAATCAGTTTCGCAACCCAATAGTTGACCAAATAAGGAATATAATTCCAAAGTTTCAACCTTAACGTCTTAAAACCCGTGAAAGGGTGCATAGTCCGGGGTTTCAAACCCTCAGGACAAGATTTAAAGACATTACTTACCTCAAAGCTAGCCCGGAACTATTCCACAACACGCTTTCCTCTAGAATGAACCTCCGAAGGCTCCAAATCTACCAAGTTCAGATTTTTTTCATCAATATGTGCTTAAGGAACAATTTCCAATCGAAAGATATCAAATTTAACCCAAAAATCCGTAACCGGTCAAAACCCGACCCCTGGGCTTGCGTCCCGAAACTCATAATTTTTTATACAAAAGCTCTTTTCCGTACAACAATGGTGTATAAATATGTTAGGGTTGCGGAAGGTTAATTTATATTTTTCCCAAGGTTTCCGCACCTGCGACCCACTTAACCGCACCCGCGAGACCCTAACCGCACCTGCGACCTCTCCGCCTGCGACCCACTGCCTGCATCTGTGAGCCCGCACCTGCGGTCCCCTAATCGCACCTGCGACCTCTCTGCACCTGCGACCCACCGCCCGCACCTGCGGTCAAACTTCCGCAGGTGCGGTTACACCAGCACCAGCAACTAAAGCTGCATATTTCATGTTCCAACTTCCTGCTAACCATCCAAAATCAATCCCGAGCCCCTCGGGACCCCAACCAAACATACCAAAACCTCACATATGATCATTCAAACTTAGTTGCACTCTCAAAACACTAAAAATAACATCAAAACACCAATTTTACATCGGATTCAAGCCTAAGAACTTTGATTTTTCTAAAATCCACCAATGATGCCGAAACTATCCAAATCAACTCCGATTGACCTAATATTTTGCAGACAGGTCCAATATGACATTATGAACCTGTTCCAACTATTAGAATTCTATTCCGACCCCGATAGCCTATTTTCCACTGCCGACCAAAATCGCCAAAAATAAACTTTCGCGAATTCAAGCCTAATTCTACACCGGACATCACAAAATTATTCTGGACACACTCCTAAGTCCCAAATCACTTAACGAAGCTATTTGAACCATAAAATCCGCATTTCGAGGTTGTTTACCATTAAGTCAACTCTTAGTTGACTTTTCCTATTTTAAGGCTATTTTTAAAGGCTAACTGACTGAACTCTCACTACAACCATTCGATTTCAAGCCTATCAACTCTAATACATCAAATACAGTATAACCAATCTATAACAAGTCAATAACAACAATTATAATGCAGGTTTTTACATAATGACGGATTGGGTCGTTACACCGGTGTTCCACATCTCTAGGCTCCGGAAGTATCACGGTGACCCCACTCATGTTTGGTAGTGTATGTCTTATATTGTAACGACTCGGTCTGTGGTTTTGTGAGTTAGCACCCCGATCCCCTAATAACTTCTTTTCCCATGTTTATTTCTGCTTTTGGGACTTGTCGGAATGTTTAGTAGTGAATTTCGGAGAGTTTTAGGACATAGTCCCTATATGTGAGTTTAAGCTTTAGAAATCGGACCGTAGTTGGAACTGTGTAAAGACGGATCCGAAATGGAATTCCATCGACTCCGTTAGCTCTTTTGGGTGATTTCGGGGTTAGGAGCGTGTCTGAAATGTGTTTTCGAGGTCTGTAGTATATTTTAGCTTGAATTGGCGAAAGTTAGATTTTCGGTGATTTCGGCCGATAGGTGAAATTTTTATATCGGGCTCGGAATGGAGTTTCGAGAGTGGTTGTAGGTCCGCTGTGTCATTTATGACCCCGTGTGTAAAATTTGAGGTCATTCGGATTAGTTTTGACGTGTTTCGGCAACGGTTATGGATTTTGGAAATCTCATAAGCTCTTAGGCTTGAATCCATGCACAATTGGTGATTTTGATGTTATGTGATGTGTTTTGAAGGCTCGACAAAGTTTGGATAGGGTATTGGGACTGGTTGGTAAGTTTGGTTGAGGTCCTGGGGGCCTCGAGGATGTTTCGGATGCTCAACCGGATGATTTGGACTTAGAAAACCAACTGAAGCACTGCTGGTTCTGGTGTTTCGCACCTGCGGAAGGGGAGCCGCAGGTGCGGACACGCATGTGCGGATATGGGCTTCGCAGGTGCGGTTTTTGCCAAGGTCATCCAGGTTCGCAAGTGCGGTCTGGGTTCCGCATGTGCGGAGACGCAGATGCGGCCTAGTGACCGCAGGTGCGGCCCCAGTCCATTTAGTAAGCTTTCGCACTGCGATGTATTTTCCATAGGTACGGCCCTAGAGGTCGCAGGTGCTGGATCACTGTGTTTTTAAGACCAAAATTCGAGGGTTTAAGCCATAATTCATGTTTTTAACTTGAGAGCTAGGGAAAGTGTGATTTTTGATAGATTTTCACCTGGGCAATTTGGGTAAGTGATTCCTACTCGGTTTAGACTAATTTCCATGATTATACACTTAAATCCATCCTTTAATTTCGAAATTTTGGTGAAAAATTGGGGAAAAGTTGGATAAAGTTCGTACACCAAGTTTGTGAGTTTTGATCGATATTTTGGTATCCGATTCGAGTAATTCTTGTATGGTTAGAATCGTGAGTGAATGGGTGTCCGTAATTTATATTTACCCGATTCCGAGATATGGGCCTGGGGGACATTTTTTGAAATTTTCCTAATTTCGCGTATTAGCTTCGAACTAATTAGCTAGATTGATTTCTTGAAGTGATATTTACATTTCTCAATTGAATTGAATAGATTTGGGCCATTCGGAGTCGGGTACTTGTGGCAAGAACGCGGTTTCGAGTTGAGTAGAGCAGTCGAGGTAAGTGGCTTCCCTAACTCTGTGTTGGGGACTTCCCTTAGGTTGTTTTGACAATATATGTTGTATGGACACCGTGTATGTGAGGTGACGAGTACGTACACGAGCCATTGTTGCTAAAATTCCATTTTTCCTATCCATGCCATAAATCATTTTACTCTTGTCTCACTGTTTAATGTGCTACTTGTGTAGTTTAACTTAGGAAGAAGCATGCCTACCTGTTTTACCTAAATTCCCTATTTGATACAATGTGCACCATGTTAGTTAGTCTTTATCTTGTTCTTGTCAGTGACTTTTTCCTGGACTATTTAAATACCCCTTATCCGGCATTCATTCAAATTGCATATTTAAATTGGGACTACAAACGTATTCTGGGAGCTTTCCCCATGTACTGCATATTTAAATGGGACTACAAACATATTTCCGGAGCTTTCCCCCTGTACTGCATCTTTATATTTGGAACTACGGGATGTATCCCGGGAGATTCCACTGTGTGATACGTTGTGTTGAGCCAAGGGCTCTCTGTTGCTCTTTTAGTTTCGGATTATTCATTTTTATTGCCTACCTTAGAATTTATATCCTTTTGTACTATATTAAACTGTTTTACATATAAAATCCAGTAGAGCCTTAACCTGACCTTGTCACTACTTGACTGGGGTTAGGCTTGGCACTTACTTGGTACCAATTGTGGTGTACTCATGCCCTTTCCTGCACATCTTTTTCGTGTGCAGATCCAGGTACCAGTACTCTGTTCCATGGCTAGGGGTCGTGTAGCTGCTACGAGGAGACCGCAAGGTAATTCTGCCGCGTCCGCAGAGTCCTTCGAGCCACCTTCCACTCTAGATTTAGATATACTTTTTATGTATTTTCCTTTTCGTTGTATAGAGCTATTTGATATAGAGCTTGTGGCTTAGAAGTGAAATTCTGGGTTTTTGGGAATTGTGTCTGTATATGCCGAGTGGCAGTATTTCATTTGATAGATTTACTTTATTCTGTCTTTATTCCATGGTTTCTATTTAATATCTTCCGCAAAACTAGGCTTACCTAGTCGTAGAGACTAGGTGTCGTCACGATACCATCGGAGGGTAAATTGGGTCGTGACATATATTTAAGAAATAACCGACAAATAATCGAAAAAACCAGAAAACCGACATACACCGAATCGAGAAAAAACCGACTTAATTGGTTTGGTTTGATTCTAATATTTGAAAAACCGACTTACTTGGTTTGGTTTCTTTTTAGGGAAAAACCAATCCAAACTGAACCATGAACACCCTTACCAACAACTATGGTTGTACTGAAAGGTTGCAAAACCTTTCCGAAACAGTGCCAAATTGGCTATAAATATGCCTTGAATACCAGAATTTTTACTTACTAAATTTTCTGATCTTCTTCTTCTTCTTCTTCTGCATAAAATATTCCAGTGTGTTTTACGACCATCAGGTGGTTCGTCGATCACCAGATATTTTGGTACCGATATGCTGGTGAGTTAAATCGTTCTATCCTGTGAGGATAATATTCTAACACCTCGGGTACTTGAGGGGAATAATTTCCTTAATGACACACTGTGCATTCAGTGGGCTCGATTTATTCCTATCCTATTTTTTCAGAATTTATTTCGTTAAACTTGTTATACTAACTTTCTGTTTCTAGTTTATTTCAGAAAGTTTAATGCTTTATTGGTTTTACTGTAATACAGATTGGTAACAATCTTAAGGAAATTATTTTTTTATTATATTCTGTATTCTGTTTGTGGAGATTAAAACATGTGTGGTTTTCTACTCCTTCTGAATTTTACTATTCTGATTTGAAGATATAAAACCTTCATCAAAGTATTGAAATTCAGAAAACTATTTGAAGAACATAAAAACTTGATCGTTGCTGTGAAACAGTATATAAAAACCTTCGGTTTTATTATATGTATTGTTTATTGATTACAATATTTTTTACTGTTCTGGTTTTGCCATTAATTGAACTCTTCTGTTGTTGACAGTGAGAAATTGCAATTGATAACGAAAATTCTTCTCCGACTATTGCTGCAACGATGATAGCCTCGTCAAGACGCACTATTATTCCTCTGGCCAAGAAACTGGGGAAATTTTGATGGGTATATATACACAATTGCTCTTCTTCTAGCTATTAAAGAGTTGAGAAGAAGGAAAGCCTTGCGTCGTCGTCGTCATCGCTCGCTCGGCTCGACTTCAACTTTGGCTTCGACTTCAAATTCGGATTTGGATTTGGATTTGGATTTGATCAAAGATTGATTGATTAATATTTTTGGACAAAATTCCTTTCAAATTATTTAATTAATTAAATAAGTAAAAAAAAATTCAATCAGGAATAACCCATGACCCAGTCCGGTCCTGTCCGTTTTTCTTTCCCCGATTATTTTTAATTTATTTTTAATTTTCCCCGCAATATTCACACCTGTTCTAACAGCTATGGCTATAATAAAAGGTTGCAAAACCTTTTCGAAACAGTGCCAAAGTGGCAATAAATATGCCTTGAATCCCAAAATTTATACTTACTAAATTTTCTGATCTTCTTCTCCTTCTGCACAAAATATTCCAGTATGTTTTACGACCATCGAGTGGTTTGCCGATCACCAGAGTTTTTGGTACGATTGATTTGGTTAAAGGTTGATTGATTAATCTTTTTGGAATAAATTCCTTTCAAATTATTTAATTAATTAATTAAATTAATTAACAAAAATTAAATCTGGAATAACCCATGACCCGCGACCCGATCCAATCCGTTTTTCTTTCCCGAATTATTTTAAATCTGTTTTTAGTTTTCCCGCAGTATTCACACATGTTCCAACGGTTATGGCTGTTTTGAAAGGTTGCAAAACCTTTTCGAAACAGTACCAAATTGGTTATAATCATACCTTGAATCCAAGAATTTTTACTTACTAAATTTTCTGATCTTCTCTTCTTCTTCTGCACAAAATATTCCAGTGTATTTTACGACCATCGAGTGGTTCCTCGATCAACAGAGTTTATGGTACCGATAGATTTGGTCAAAGATTGGTTGATTAATCTTTTTGGACAAAATTATTAAATTAATTAACAAAAATTCAATCTGGAATAACCCATGACATGCGACCCGGTCCGGTCCGCTCCGTTTTTCTTTCCCGGATTATTTTAAACCTATTTTTAATTTTCCTGCAATATTCACACATGTTCCAACTGGAAACAACTATGGCTGTTCTGAAAGGTTGCAAAACCTTTTCAAAATAGTTCCAAATTAGCTATAAATATGCCTTGAATCCTAGAAATTTTACTTACTAAATTTTCTGATCTTATTTTTCTTCTTCGGCACAAAATATTCCAGTGTGTTTTACGACCATCGAGTGGTTCGTCGATCACCAGAGTTTTTGGTACCGATACGCTGGTGAGTTAAATCGTTCTATCCTGGGAGGATAATATTCCAACACCTCAGGTACTTGAGGGGAATAATTTCCGTAAGGACACACTGTGCATTCAGTGGGCTTGATTTATTCTTGTACTGTTTTTTAAGAATTTATTTCGTTAAACTTGTTCTACTAACTTTCTGTTTCTAGTTTATTTCAGAAAGTTTGATGACCCAAGGGGTCATTTTATGAAATTAGACCTAATTCTAGGCTTATTAGCCATAAAAAGACTATTTTTAACTACCTCGATTTGGGTGCGTAGTCCGCGCGTGAAACCGGAAAGCTGTTATGTAAAAATATGAGAAATTGTAATTTCTAGAGTTAAAATTTGATTATAGTGGATTTGGTCAACATTTTGAGCAAACGACCCGTATCTGCAGTAAAATATGGGACCTGGGCGTATGCCCCGAATTGAATTTCGAGGTCCCAAGCTTTAGAAATCAATTTTTGAAAGAAATTATTTTGCTAAATTGTAAATGAAATAAAGAAAAGAATTAACGTTTGGAACCATTGGTATCGGGCCCGTAATTTGGTTCCGCAGCCCGGTACAAATTTGTTATAGTATTTAAATGCTAACTGTGAAATTTTGTGAAAATCGGAGTTTACATGTTATTTTCATAATTTGATCGCACTAGCGAGTCCGGATGATGTTTTTAGACCTGCGTGCATATTTGGTTTAGAGCCCCGAGGGCTCGGGTAGGTTTCAGATAGGCCACGGGTTGTTTAAACTTATGAAAGTTGTTGTTTTTGTTGTTACTGGTGCGCAGGGAATTAGTGATATGCGATCGCATAGCCCTTTTCCGCGATCGCATAGTGTAAATTTCAAGGATCGCCTTTTGTGCTATGCGAACGCGTTCACCCCCACGCGAACGCACATGGTAATTGGACCTGGGGGAGGGGGGGACCCAGTTACACTATGCGAACGCCACCTTTGGGCCGCTATCGCGTGAGCCCCAGTTCCTAAAGCTATGTATACGCGGGCAGGCCCACGCGAACACATAGAAGGCCTGCCTAGCTATATAAAAATCAATTTTTACACGGACAGAACCCTTTCTTTCACTATTTTTCGAACTACACATCCTTAAGGACGATTTTCTTCATCAAAGTTCATCCCCAAGTTGTTGGTAATCAATTCTAAATTTTACTCTTTCAATTACCCAATGTTTTTCATCACTTTTAAATAAAAAACTAAGAATTTTCATGGTAAAGATTGAGGGTTTGGGTAGAGTTATAGAATTAAGTAAAAATCAAATCTTTACCTCAAATTGCGGTCGGATTTCGAAACTAATCTTATATTCTTGCTTGGGGGTGAATGGGTAAAAATAATTTTGTCCGAACCCCGAGTTTGGACCAAGCGGGCCCGAGGTCGGGTTTTAACTTTTTTTTAGAAAACTTAGGAAAAATTATGATTTTCAGTAAAGTTAGTTCCTTTAACATTAACTAATAATATTAAGTTAATTATGGTTAGATTCGAGTGTATTGGAGGTGAATTCAAAAGGAAAATCTATAATTGAGCAGTTAGTGGCCTGTGAATTTGAGGTAAGTGCTTGGTTTAACCTTGACTTGAGGGAATAGGAATCCTCAACTTAATTGTTGTGTGAAATTGCATGTGTGTGGTTTATAGGTGAGGTGACTAGTATCTATGCACCACCAAAATCGTCTGCTTACATGATCCCTTCCCCGTTTCCATTTTAATTGATTCATGTCTTAATTATTTCATGTTCATTGTTGTTTCTATGATTACCTGGCTTGTTAAATTGTTGTTATGTCTCGTTGCAATTATTTTGGAAAAGTATTAGTTGTTACCTTGGTTTCATTGTGGTACATAAAGATTGAGTGGGTTGACATTGTTTTACAATATATATATATATATATATATATATATATACACCTGTTGGTTCCATTTTGAGATAACATTGATGAAGTTTATGAGAAGTACGATTTTCTATTTACAACTGTGGAGATAAAAGATAGTGATAAGGGTGGACAGGTGAGATAAAAGATAGTGATAAGGCTGGATAGGTGGGATCGGGTTGCATGCCACGACAAGAAAGTGATAAGGGAGGACATATACGTTACTGATTTTAAACACAAAGATTTGGAAAAATTTACTGTTTTACTCTACTGTTTATCATATTATGCACATACGGTTATTTTAAAGTGAAGTTTGGAAATTTGGAAATCTATGTGAGATCTTGATTACAGCTGAGGCCTGGAATA
>MDKH01023005.1:0-10285 GCA_005239495.1 Nicotiana undulata
TGAATTCGAGAGGAAAAGCAATAATTGAGCAGTGAGTGGCCTGCAGAATTGAGGTAAGTGTTTTGCCTAACTTTAGCTTGAGGGAATATGACTCCCCACTTGTTTGTTATGTGAATTGCATGGGCGTGGTTTATAGGTGTGGTGACGAGTATCTATGCACCACCCAAAGTGTTTGCTAAAATATGATCCCCTCTCCCGTTCCCCACTTATTCGATTGTTGTCTTAACTGTTACATGTTCATTATTGTTTCTATGACTATATGGCCTTGTTGAATTGTTGTTAGTTATTGTTGTGACCGTTTGGAAAGAGTATTGGTTGTTTGAACTGGTTCCCTCGTGATATAAATATGGCTGATAGGTTTGGTATTTTTTTATGGAATAAATATATATATTTTGATATTCCTGCTGGTTTCATGGTTGAAATAATTATTGATGAGGTCTTGAGAAAGTTTCAGTTTATTATTTATATTTGTTGAAACAAAAGTATTGTGAAAGGCTTGGCCGATTTATGAAATTTTGAATAAATTGATATGATATGTCTGGTGGGAGCGGGTTGCACGCCGCAACAAGGAGTGATAAGGGAGGACAGGTGGGATCGGGTTGCACGCTGCAACATGAGTAATAAGGGAGATATTTTCGGGAGGAGCAATAAGGGAGGACAGGTGGGAGCGGGTTGCACGCCGCAACAAGGAGTGATAAGGGGGGACATTTACATTTATATCTTACTGATTTTTCAAGAAAAAGAGAATCAAAGTTTTGAAAAGATAAAATGTCTATTTTACTACTTTTTAAATATTTTTAGCACTATTTTTATTCAAAGTTAAAGTTTGGAATTTTGAAGAGTTATTTGAGAGGTGGTTATAGCTGAGTTATATTATTTTGTTGCAGCACTTATTTATATAATTGTTTTGGCTTCTTTCTTGCCTTATTACTTATTGTTGTTCAAGATTAAAATGTTGAAGCCCGACTTAGCTTCGTCACTACTTCGCCGAGGTTAGGCTCGACACTTACTCAGTACATGGGGTCGGTTTTACTGATACTACACTCTGTGCTCTTTTTGCACAGATCCAGGTACTATTCAGCAGTAGAGGATTCTAGGACGGCCACCTGGTTTTGTTTGGAGACACGAGGTACATCTGCCGGCGTTCGCAGATATCTGAGAGTCTTCTCTTATTTTGCTTATACTGTTTTATATCATTCAGAACAGTACACTGTTTCTTTCAGACATTATTTGTAGTATTCTTTAGAAGTTCGTAGATTTGTGACACCAGACCCTGGGGTAGTTTTGGTATTATTTATATAAGTAGTTCGCGGTTCGATTGATTTAATTTAGTTAGTATTATTATTTATTTTAATGTTGCTGGGAATTGTTTTAGTTAAGAACACTTCAAATTTATTTATTTATGTTGAAGTAAATAATCAAGGAAGTTAGTAATTCGGTAACTAACATTGGCTTGCCTAGCAAGTGTGATGTTAGGCGCCATCACGATCTCTAGGTTGGGAATTTGGGTCGTGACAACATGGTGTCTGAGTTTTGTAACAAACATATGGGTATTCTGGGGCCCTGTCCCGACCATGGTTTGATGTTAGATACCCTTGGAGGCTTTGCGGACACAGGTTCATTATGTACAATATGTCAATGGCCTGGTCGGCCCTTGTTTATGTTTCCTTCTGGGTTGTTGGGTGTCGATACTCATAGTGGCGTCCTTAGACCGTACATATAGATATATTTTGAGTATAATGGCTAGCCAACACAATGCTTACCCACTAAAAGCGTGTATATATATATATATATATATATTGTGGACATGTTGGTCCATGATAGTTTACAAAAAGAATGAGTTTAACCAAGTCGGCTTATGTATTATCTAGTTTCCGTCAAACGATCATGGGTTACAGTGTAGTTCGCTCAGGCCAGTATGGCACCGGGTTCCAGCCACGCCTCACCTAGCTTGAGGTGAGACAAAGATGTATCAAAGCAGGTCATTTCCTTGGGAAACTACAAAGCTGTGTCTAGTAGTGTCTCACTTATGGGTGTGTTGTGTGCACACTAATAATTGAGAGACTATAGGGAATTTAGGAAATATTACCCTTCTTTCGTGTCCAGAGCTTTCCATGGAGCTAAGTCATAAGAAGCCAGTATGAAGCTTCCGCCGAATTTTGTATGCACTAGAGGTGCAAATATTATAGTAGATCTTTAAGGTATGGATGTATTCCACCTATATGGAAGGGAGGTTATGAAAGTGATAGAAGATACGATGCGATATTTAAAGGTAAGTAAGGTAAAGGTGAAGAGGGTATAAGATTGTGATGAACCGAAAGGTCATTTTGAGTTATAGCCTTTATTTCCGTGTTTCGAGAACCCGAATAGCTCCATTTAGTATTTCTCGATTTGCATGCACAATCCATGTCTTATTATGGAATGTTTTTATGTGATAAATTGAAGAAAATATGAATTTTAGACTTAAAAATGATATGAGTTGACTACGGTCAAGTTGACTCGGTTTTGAATTTGAAAGTTCTTGAGTTACTTTGAAATTTTCATGCGTTTTGATGTCGGATTCGTAGTTCTAGGTGTTATTTTGATGTTTTGATCATGCGAGGAAGGGAGGGAACTGGGGGAAGCTTGTAAGTACTCTACGGGAACGGGAGCTCATGCTCTCTAACGCGAAGGCCGGGGGGACATGCCATCGCGAATGTGAAAGCCACTCAGGCTGCTATTTCTTCGCAATCGTGTTAGGCCCTTCGCGAACGTGAAGAAGGACTGACGTCCAGCGATTTAAGATATCCCAAAGTCGGGATTTATCCAATTTTTCACCATTTTCAAGTTTGAGTTGGCCTAGAGGCGATTTGAAGAGTTTTTCATCCCAACTTCATAGGTTAATGGATTTTAACTTGTTTCCTTACATTTCCATAAACACCCATTGATTTTAACCTTTAATCTATAATTTTCATGATAGAAACTAGGGATTTAGGTAAAATTTGGGGATTTTGAGAAATTAAAATTTAGACCTCAAATTGAGGTCGAATTTTGAAACTAATCACATAACCAGGCCGAGGGGTTAATGGGTAATTGGGTTTTGGTCTGAATCTCGAATTTTGACCAAGCGAGCCCAAGGTTGACTTTTCTTGGATTTTTTCCAAAAGCATTAAAGATTTAATCCCTTTTACTCGTGAGTGATTTCTAAAGCTTATTTTGAATTATTTGAACTATATGTGGTTAGATTTGATTTGTTTGGAGGCTATTTCTAGACGAAAAGCCGCGATTAAGCATTGATTTGGTTACAGAGTGAGGTAAACGTCGTGGTTAACCTTGACTTGAAAGATTTGGACTTTTTTGTCTATTTTTTATATGTTTTATGTGTGGGGACAATGTATATGTGAGGTGACGAGTACCTATGCATTGTCATCGGGTTAAAGGGTGCAGGTGAAAATTGTTTATTTGTGTTATAGTGTTCCGTTAATTATGATATTCATGCTTAGGTTAGATTATTACTTCTTTGATTATTCGTTTCGTACTTATTGCTTATTTCAAAGTTGTTGAATATTTTGGAAGTTGAAGTTTGATACCATGGACCCATATTTGAAGATTAATTATTCTCCGTATTTTTTATTATTCGAGTTCATATTATTATTATTACATGGTGAGGATGAGAGTAAAAGCACAAAGGGTAATGCCGTGCCATTTCATTCATATTATTATTATTACATGATGAGAAGGAGAGCAAAATCACGAAGGGTGATGCTGTGCCACTTCATTCATATTATTATTACATGGTGAGGACGAGAGTAAAAGTACGCAGGGTGATGTCGTGCCATTATATTAATGTTATTGCATGGTGAGGACGAGAGTAAAAGAACGAAGGGTGATGCCATGCCATTTTATTATCATTGATTTGACTAATTTTTGGTTTTGGTGATTTACTTGGTTATTTTGTGATTTCATACTCGCCGAATTTATTATATCTTCCCCTTTTTGCATGTCCTCTCCAAGTTAGTAATTTATCACTCTTTCTTATTATTGCTGCTTTATATACACTTTTACATGTTTATTTACGTAGGTTTCTTGTCATAGCCTCATCACTATCTC
Source organism: Nicotiana undulata (assembly GCA_005239495.1). NCBI lineage: Eukaryota > Viridiplantae > Streptophyta > Magnoliopsida > Solanales > Solanaceae > Nicotiana > Nicotiana undulata. Next base: position 4,090 of record MDKH01023005.1, read on the forward strand.
GTCGAGGTTAGGCTCAACACTTATAGAGTACATTGGGTTGCGTGTACTCATACTACACTTCTACACTTCTTGTGCAGATTTTGGTGCTGATCCTAGTGCTTAGTAGCTTTCTGCTCGGATCCAGTCGCAGGTTGAGGCTTGAGCTATAGATACTCAGCTTCCGCAACCCCTAAAGTTCCCTTTACTTTTATCTTTAATGTTTTATTGAGTTTCAAAACAATTGTACTTTGTTCAAGCCTTATTTGTAGCACTCTAGATGCTCATGTATTCATTACTCCAGGTTCTGGGATATGATTAGATTTCGTTGTCCGGTGTTTTATTACTCTACTTCAGACTTTTATCGTTATTATTGTTAATATTTTATTTTCAACTGCTAAAATCTTTTAATTATCTACTTCACGTCGGCTTGCCTAGTAAGTGGATGCTATGCGCCATCACGGTCCCGAAGTTGGGATTCTGGGTCATCACAAGTTGGTATTAGAGCACTAGGTTTCTTAGGTCTCACGAGTCATAAGCAAGATTAGTAGAGTCTGGAGGATTGGTACGGAGATGTCTGTACTTATCTTCTAGAGGCTATGGAGTTTTAGGAAAAATTGCACTTTATTTCCCTATCGTGCAATTTTATTCTATCATTTCTCTCGCAGATGGTGAGAACACGTACAACATCTACAACTAGGCAGGAGCAGGAGCCCCCGACTGTAGCCACTATCAGGGGCAGAGGTTAGGACCGAGGTCGATCTAGAATCCGAGGCAGAGGAAGAGCGCAACCTAGAGCTCGAGAAGCAACACACACTATGGAGCCTTAGATTGATCATGAGGAGGATATGCCAGCTCAAACTGCGGCAGTCAGACCCATTCAGGTTCCGGAGGGATTTATAGCAACTCCCGTGCTTCAGGACGCTTTAGTCCGTTTAATGGGTTCTTATTGAGTGTGTGGCTCAGACCGCTGCATTTTCGGTGGTACAAGCCGTCTCTCAGGATGGGGTATGATCACCTACCCTCGCTACTCATACTCCAGAGCATATGGATCCCATATATCATATTCTAGTAGTCCATCCAGTTGAGGTAGTTCAGTCGGTTGTTGCTACACAGATTGGGAAACGCTTGCGATGTCTACTGAGCGATTGATGAGATTGGACAAGTTCATAAAGCTCTTCCCTATTTACTCAGTGGTGCATCTTATGAGGACTCACAGGATTACTTGGACCATTGCCACAAGGTGTTCTGCAACATGGTTATTGTTGAGACCAATGGGGTCGACTTTGCATTGTTCCAGATGACTGGTTCTGCAAAGAGATGGTGGAGAGATTATGTCTTGACCATACCAACTAGTTCACATTCACTTACATGAGATTATTTTTCACGGCTATTTCTAGAGAAGTTTATTCCTTTCACTATGAGAGAGGAGTATCGCAGGCAGTTTGATCGCCTTTAGCAAGGTAGCATGACTGTTACCTAGTATGAGACCCAATTTGTGGACCTAGATCACCATACAGTTATTTTACTCCCTATTGAGAGGGAGAGAGTCAGGAGATTTATTGATGGACTCACTTTCAATATTAGGCTACAGATGGCCAAGGAGACCGGAGCTGATATTTCTTTTCAGAGGGTTGTAGAGATTGCTAGACAAATCGAGATGGTTCATGGTCAGGAGAGATGAGCGGTATCTGTTAAGAGGCCTCCTCATTTCGGTGGTTTATGCGGTGCCTCATGAGGAGGAAAGGTTACACATGGTGGGGGCCATCCTCCAAGCTCATTTTAGTCAGCGCTTTAAGTATCCCACGGTGCTTCGGGTAGTCGTGATCCTTATGTATCTCATCTTGAGCAGCTAGCTTACAGTGCACCATCAGCTCCTATTAGTTTGCTATCAAATCCTATTAGGTCGACATGCCCAGTTCTAGGGTCAACAGTCATGGTAGCCGAGGGCTTGTTATACTTGTTGATATCCAAGGCACCTTTCTAGTTTTTTCCCCAAGTCACAGGGCGACATGCCACAACAGAGTTCTCCTACCATGGTTCCAACAACAGTTGCTTCACCGCCCGCTCAGCAAGCTAGTGGAAGGGGTCAGGCTTACAGAGGTGGAGGTCATGCAATTAGAGGTTCAGGTCAGACCATTAGAGGAGGAGGTCAGGCCATTAGAAGTGGAGGCTAGCCAACTAGAGGCACCCGAGAAGCGGAGGTCAGAGTGGTGGGGCTCAGCCCCGTTGTTATGCATTCCTATCTAGACCTGAGGACGAGTCATCTAACACCATTATCACATGTATTATTCTAGTTTATCATAGAGATGCTTCAGTTCTATGTAATCCAAGCTCTATTTATTCCTAAATGTCATCTTATTTTTCTTCATATCTAGTTGTGCCTCATGATTCTTTGTGTGCTCCTATGTATGTGTCCACGACTGTGACATATTCTATTGTTGTAGATCGTGTTTTCCCTCGTATGTGATTTCTGTTCGGAGTCTTTAGACTAGTGTAGATCTCCTACTTCTTGATATGGACTTTGATGTTATTTTGGGCATGTATTGGCTGTCCTCTTATCACGCTATATTGGATTGTCACGCCAAGAAGATGACCTTAGCCCATATTGGGGTTTCCTCAATTAGAATGGAGAGGGACTCCCAGTGTCACGACCCGAAATCCCACCTTCAGGCCATGACTGCGTCTAACGTTGAACCCGCTAGACAAGCCAACGTTTGAACTAGATAAAATTCATTAACAACTAACACAGATAAGATAACTAAAGCATCGATGGTCAACATTATGAAGGTTAACAAATTGCCAAAAATAACATAGCAATCTCGAAGTAAAACCCATATACAAATCCCAGAATTTGTGTCACATACTCACGAACTGTCTAAGAGATTACTAAAAACAAAGGTCTGAAAATAAGTACATAGGACTGTCTTTGAAATATAAAGTAAGACAGAGCTGAAAGTGAAGAGTAGAAGGTGACGCCAAGGCCCACGAGCGTCTGCGGGTCTACCTCGATGTCTCCTGAATGAACTGATGAGATGCTCCAACCGTCAGTGATCACCGAGTCCGGCTGCGTAGTCTGCACAACATAAAGAAGTGCAGGTGTAGCATCAGTACAACCAACCCCATGTACTGAGTAAGTGCCGAGCCTAACCTCGGCGAAGTAGTGACAAGGCTAGGACCGATAACAATATATGTACCTGTGCAATTCTATATAATAACAGGAGAATATCGACGGAAATAAGCAAGTAAGACAGATACGGGAGAACATGCTGGGGGTCAAAGGGGCAACAAAAATGCTAGTACGGTAGTACAGGGTAATAACTGAAATGTAAAGATAAAGGCAGGAATTTAACTTCTCAAAACAGATAATGAACAACAAAAGGAACGGCATGACCCCTCGTGCATAACCTCACAATCACTCGGCACGGAATGTCCCCTCGTGCATATAAAACAACACTCAGCACGGAATGTCCCCTCGTGCATAGCCTCACTATCACTCGGCATGGAATGTCCCCTCTTGCATATAAAATAACACTCGGCACAGAATGTCCCTTCGTGCATAGCCTCACAATCACTCGGCACGGGATGTCCCCTCGTGCATATAAGTAACAAACAGTCAGCACGACATGTCCCCTCGTGCGACAAATAATAAAACAAAGCAACAATAATGTGAAAGTCAACAGTACGAAATCTCAAGTGCATGGAAGTATTCAATACAATTCTATTGTCCCGGCAAGGAGAAAACATCAATTACAAACTCAACAATGCCCGACGAGGGTCTCATCTATAACCAACCTCGCATCAGAATTACAATTTCAACAATGTAAGCCTCGACTGAAACAAGAAACTCAATAACTTTTCCATGTCATGAAACAACATCAAGGCATCACTTTTAACTCATCAATTACTCATAGTGCGGAGAATATCAAGAACACAATAAGTTTCATCACAAATGACTCACGGGCATGCTTGACCGCAACGCATAGGCACTCTTCACCACGCCTATACGTTGGACATGAGTTACACATAGCAAATAAGACTCTATACCTAATCTCTCAAGCTGAGGTTAAGCCAAACACTTACCTCGGCTTCAGAAATGCAAGTCAAGCCTCAATCACAGCCTTCCCTCTCGAATCCAACTCCGAATTGGGAATATCTAGACATAATGGATTTATTAACATCAATAAGTACTCAATAAACCAATTCCCAAGCCAAATTATACATTTCTTACTATTCCTCCGAGAATACTAAAATTCAACCCCTGGCCCACACGTTCAGATTTTCGAAAATTCATGAAGGAATAAATTACCCAGAGTCTAAGGATCGAAGTTGTGTAATTTATACAAGGATTCATGGCCTAACATGGAAAATCAGGAAATCCCTAAGAACCTTAAAGTTTACTACCTGATTCTATGATTTTTAGATGATTTGGTAGTGAATTTAACTAGGAATTAATGTTAAAATTGGAAGTTTATGGGGTTTTAACTTACCTCTTATAGTGGGTGGTCGTGGAAGGTGCTGCCCCAAGCTTAGATGATCTCTAATGGAGGTTGAAGATGGATGAAATGAGGAAAAACCCGAAATTTTGGGCATTTAAGAGGGGATGCCAACAGGGGTTTCCGCACCTGCGACCTTAGGACCGCAGGTGCGGTCTCGTACCTGCGAGAAAAATGATCGCCCCTGCGGAAGAAGGGCCTGGGCCCCTGGGCTCGCACCTGCGGATTTTGGAGCCGCACCAGCGGTCCCGCTCATGCAGAGGAAGATCCGCGCCTGCGATGGACGTCGCACCTGCGAATGCACCTGCGGCTGGGCAACCGCACCTGCGGTCACACCAGCTGCTGTGCACCAGCAGTGATTTTTGCTGGATTTTGGCCTCGTGCGGGGTCCGGGAGGCACCTGGGCCCACCCGAGCCCCCGTCCAAAAATACCAACAAGTCCCAAGTCATTAAACGGACTTGCTCGAGCTCACGGAACACTCAATACCAAGCTAAAACTCAAAATCACCCTCCAAAACCCCTAAATTCAACACTTAAGAACTTCAAATTCTAAGATTCTATAACGATGCGCCGAACCGACCCACACAACTCGGAACGCTTTCAAATTTTGCAGACGAGTTATAAATGGCACGTCGAAACTATTCCCGGTCTCAAAATTCCATTCGGACCTTGGGAACATAAAATCACATTCCAAACCAAATTTCAAATTCCATGAGATTTCTCAAAACTTCATTAACTCCAATTTTCCTCATTTGTCCGAAACAAATCCAATCAAGTCCGTTTTAAACCAAATTTCACAGATAGGACCAATAACATATAATAAACCTGTTCCGGGCTCCGGAACCGTAATACGGGCCCGGTAACATGGCTTTCACATAATTACTCATTTTCAAAATCCTATATTATTTCCAGAAAATAATTTCCTTTAAAAATTCATTTCTCGGGCTTGGGACCTCGAAATTCGATTCCAGGCATACGCCCAAGTCCCATATTTTCCTTCGGACCCACCGGGACTGTCACATCACGGGTCCAGGTCCGTTTACGAAAATGTTGACCAAAGTCAACTTTATTCATTTAATTATCATAAATTCTATTTTTCATCCAATTTCAATATAAAGACTTCCCGGCTACACGCCCGGGCTGCGTACACATATCGAGGTGAGATCAACGGAGGCTTTTGGAGCCTCGGAACACAGATATAGCTAAAATTACTTAGGATGACCATTTGGGTCATCACAATCTCCACCTCTAAAATAAACGTTCGTCCTCGAACGGACATAGAAAAGTACCCGAGTCTGAGAAAAGATGGGGATAACGACTCCTCATATCAGACTCGGACTCCCAAGTAGCTGTCTCGGCAGGCTGACCTCTCCACTGAACACGGACCGAAGGATAACTCTTCGACCTCAACTGACGAACCTGCCTATCTAATATAGCTACCGGTTCCTCCTCATAAGTTAGATCCTTGTCCAACTGGACACCGCTGAAGTAAAGAACATGAGATGGGTCCGCAATATACTTCCGAAGCATGGATACATGAAACACTGGATGTACTGCTGATAAATGTGGTGCCAAGGCAAGTTTGTAGGCCACCTCTCCTACCCTGTCCAATATCTCAAATGGACCAATATACCTAGGGCTCAACTTGCCCTTCTTTCCGAATCTCATCACGCCCTTCATAGGCGACACTCGAAGGAACACCTGGTCTCCTACCATGAAAGCCA
>ML300423.1:6939-36902 GCA_005239495.1 Nicotiana undulata
CCTGAGCTTTCATTTACTTAAATAATTGGAAAGGATTGTGGTGAAATGAACTTTACATTCTGTGTGCGCATGTTGTCGCTTCGTAATTTACATCCCGCGAGTGATATGTAATTTCCTTCACTCTTATGGGAGCGGGCCGTATGCCACGACGGATTATATTGCACTTACGGTACGGTACGGGCCGGTCGATCCTCGGCAATGCACAAGGAATTATTTGAGAATGCACTTATGGTACGGGCTGGTCGATCCCCGGCAGTGCATGGACGAAGTTACATTATGATACGGTGTGATTACATTGATAGACGCACTTACGGTACGGGCCGGTCGATCCTCGGTAGTGCGTAGTTGGACTATTGGTAATCATGCACTCATGGTACGGGCCGGTCAGTCCCCGGCAGTGCATAGCTCTTCTTGATATGATTATATTATAAGCATGCACTCATGGTACGGGCCGGTCGATCCCCGGCAGTGCATATCTATTCTCCCTCATGACTCCAGCCAGTTGTCTTACTCCTGTGTGCGCATGACTGTTTGGTACCGTTTTCCTTATTTATGATTTGACAGGTGTTTGGGGAAAAGAGACAGGTGAGTTGTTACTGCTTTTAATATTTACTTGGAAACTCTGTATTCTCTTCACAATTGTGGTGCACTATTTACATGTCTACTTCTCTCCTTATATCCTGTTTTATACTATTACTGTTGGACCTTAGTGAGTATCGAGTCGACCTCTCGTCACTACTTCTTCGAGATTAGACGGGATACTCACTGGGTACATATATATGTATATGTACTCATGCTACACTTTCTGTGCATTTTGTTGTACAGGTACCCTCTTAGTGCAGTGATTGATTCGGAGACTTACTCAGGTTGCATTGTTCCGTGGCGTTCCGCAGCTGGCAGAGTCTCCCTTCTATGTCCCTACGCTTTTGTCTTTATTACCTTTGTCCAATTTAAATTCTCGGACAAGAGTTTTATAATTGTATAAATTCTTAGAAATTGCTCATGTACTTGTGTCACCGGGTTCTGGGAAAGCATTGGTATTTCTTGTACTGCATTAAGTGGATTATCCGTCGTATTTAGTTTACGAGCATTTGCTTTAGTATTTGATTATAAATGCAGAAAAAGACATGATTTTGAAAGTGTAAGTAGGAAGTTGTTTGAAGTGGTTCAGGGATTGGCTTGCCTGACAGTGTGTCTGGCGCCATCACAACCCATAGGTTTTGGGTCGTGACACTTCGACTGTTACTCAACCTCCATCACGATTTGGGTGTCCTAATGTCAAAACTCAAATCACCACCCACAATGGTATTCCTGCGGTTATTTTCAAGGCTAAGGACTACTATGGAGTCATGGATGATGAATGCAAGCTCATCATTGTTGCAAAATTTCTCAAGATCTGTTCCAAAATTGAACTCATAAGGGTTGCTTTCATAGAGAAGGTATCAATCAAAGCTACTGTCAAAATAGGTGCCTATTATCTTAATGCAGTATTTATAGATTTCAGTAATGACGATGATTGAAAAAATATATACTTTAGAAGATCTATTGACATTCTAGGTGTGACTATGTGGCTCCAAATGTGGTCTCCGAACTTTAAGCTGGAACATGATTCTCCATTAGTTTTAGTATGGGTTCTTTAACCTGAATTACCATTTCATTTTCATACCTGGTACTATGTTACAAAAATTCTAGGGCCTGTAGGAACCCTCCATGTCCATGGATGCTTCTACTGACGGAATAACTCGACCTAGAATGGCTAAGGTGAGGGTTGAGATTGATCTCACCAAACCTCAATTAGACAGCGTTTGGGTTAGCCAGGAATATGAAGAAAATCCTCTGAAGGACTTCACTCAGAAGATTGAATATGAAAATATTCCTATGTATTGAAAACGTTGTAAAAAACTAGGACACTCTTTGGTCCAATGCAGATTTTCCAACAAGAAAAAAGCCTCTGAAGAAGAAAACAAAATTGATGATGCTATAGTAATATGGTACAGGGTGAGCCCAACAAAGAAATGAACAAATGAAAGGATCAAAGTAACAACTAGTTGATGCTAATGTAGTGCCGGAAAAATTTGAAACTCAACCAGAAACTCATATTCAAGAGATTGTAGACTGAAAAAAAGAAGGAGAACGACAAGTGAAAACATAGAAGAAGAAGAAGAAGAAGAAGAAGAAGAAGAAGAACCGCTATCCAAAAAACTATCAACAAGAAGACGGCTCAAAGAATTGACTACCAACAACAGGTGGTGGAAGATGTCGATGTCGATAATACATATGGAGCCAATATTTTTGAACAAGATGCTAGAGCTAATAATCAACTGGTGAAAGGTATATGTCAATCACCTGATATTGAGGTTGTCGGAGAAGTTGTTATTTATGATAGCATATTAGTGGAAGGTGATCCTCAATCATCTGGAACTGAGAAGGTGAAAGAAGTTACTACTAATAAAAGTCATTTGTTGAAGCATAATTCTTTTTACCTACAAATGGCGGGACTACGACTCAGATGCTAGAAGGTGAAGTATATTAATCAAGAAATAAAAAGGACAAAGATCCAGCCACTTCTAATAGACAAATAAAGGAAGATGTCATATATAATTATGTTTCGAATAGAAGAATTGTTATTACTTTTGAAAAAGAACCAGATGAAGCTCAAACTATTTGCGAATCAAGTGATCTGCCTGTTACCACTCAAACTCGTTTCACGGTCTGAATGATGTTCAACTGTTGGAAATTTCTGAATCTAGACAAAAGGATACAACTCCAACAACTACAAATCAATCCAGCCATAATATGGATAAAAAAGAAAAATCCTCCCAGAAACTCCCAGAAACAACCAAACTTGACAATAGGAAAAAAGGTATGGCACTGTATACGGTAAAAATCGAGGATACCCGATTATGTGGGTTCGATGGTACGTCTAGATTTTAAGCTGGTATCAAAGCAAGTTTGGGCTCAGAGAATATGAATACTAAGGGATCAAGATTAGGTCAGATTGATACCACAGTAACAAAATCATGAGATATCCGTAATCGTCCATCAATCTCGGCGAGAATCCCGGAATCAGTAGAGCTATTAACGGTTAATGATATCAATCATGTATTTTACTTCCGAAATTAAATTCATACCTTATTTAGGATTCCTCTACTATGTAAAGAAGAACCCTATTCATTTGTAAAGACATTATCATTATCGCAATTATCATCATACACTCTTCTATTCGCTTTTAACTCTTTACATCCATATCGTTCATATCTTTATTGTTGTTCTTACTGTTCTTGGCACTTGTTCTCGAGTCTAATCCAGATCGAGGTCGATAACTCGGTATTACACGGGTTTGATTTATTTAAGCTATTTAATTCATTTATTTATTTAGCCATTTACCAATTAGCATTGAATCAGATCGCATATCCTTATAACCACATTACAAGTTTAATTGTTACTCGTATTTCGAGGTAAAGGATAATAGTGATTGTTCAGTGTTAATTCTGATATAACACACTATTCTACGCTTGTTTATTGTCAAAGATCTTGTTTTCGGGATAAATCATGTCAAACTCACAAAAAGCAGCAGCTCATGGTGACAATGGTCTCGGACTCCATGGAGAGAACAAGACTATTACAGCTCCAGGAATTTAGGTGCCACAAGCTGACCTCGGAGGAGAACCGCACACCAAACCGGTCGATGTCGGTTTGCATATTGCTTTAAATGCAAATTTAGGCGGGGACCCCGATGGAAGCATACGCAGAGAGGGTCGAACTGACGACCAAGGTACTCAAGGTAGAGGAGACGAAGGTGTTAGAATCCAAGTGATTTTGAAATGCTGCTAGCCCAACAGAACACCATTGCCCAGTTGCAAAATCAACACGTGGCTCCGAATAGGGTCGAACAAGAGGCTACTCACTGTATTGAGCCAGTTCTTGAAAGATCAGGCGATAATACTTCGACAACTGACCCGACTATAATGAGAATGCTCGAGGAACTTACTAAAAGAGTAGAATCGGGAGAAAAGAAAGTCGAGGCCAATGACAAGAAGGTGGAAACATATAACTCTCGAGTTGATCAAATTCCGAGGGCACCACATATCCTGAATGGAATGGACAACAAAACGTTTGTGCAAAAACCATTCCCTCCAAGTGCGGCTCTGAATCCCATACCAAAGAAGTTCAGGATACCCGATATACCAAAGTACAACGGGATCTCGGAACCCAATGAGCACGTTACCTCCTATACATGTGCTATTAAAGGAAATACTTTGGAAGACGATGAAATTGAGTCAGTATTGATGAAGGAATTCAGGGAGACCGTGTCGAAAGGAGCTATGATTTGGTATCACAACTTACCACCAAAATCTATTGATTCATTCACCATGTTGGCAGATTCATTTGTGAAGGCACACGCTAGAGCTATAAAGGTCGCAATGAGAAAATCAAACCTCTTCAAGGTGAAGCAGAGGGAAAACGAGATGCTGCGAGAGTTTGTATCACGATTCCAAATGGAACGTATGGAGTTGCCACCTGTCACCGACGAATGGTCTGTTCAGGATTTCACCCAGGGATTAAATGAGTGAAGTTCTATTGCATCACGCCATCTGAAGAAAAATTTGATAGAATACCCGGCTGTGACTTAGGCAGATGTTCACAACTGGTATCTATCGAAGATTAGAGTCGAGGATGACCAACTAGGAGCTCCATCGAGTTCAGTGCATCCAAATTGATCGATAGGTAAGAACCAAAGGGATGTTGACAAAGAAACGAGGCAGAATAAAGATTGGTATCAAACGTATATTTCAGATAGAATGAATAACCATACACGACATCATTCCGCCCATAACGATTTAAAAGGTGACCGAGGACAGAATACTCGGGGACTCATGAGAAAATCTGGATTCGACAAACATGCAAATCCTGCGGAAGCACCTCGATTATCTGAATACAATTTTAGTGTTGATGCCTCGGGTATCGTATCTTCCATCGGAAGGATTAAATACACTAGGTGTCCCAGACATATGCAAATCGATCCTTCTCAAATGAACCCAAACACGATGTGAAAATACCATGGCACGCATGTCCATAGGACCAAACACTGCAGATAGTTGAGAGAGGAGGTAGCTCGATTGTTTAACGAAGGTCACCTTCGAGAATTCCTCAGTGACAGAGCAAAAACCCACTCCAAGGAAAGAGACGCTACTAGAAAGAACGAGCTAGAAGAACCTTAGCATGTTATCCACATGATCGTCGGTAGGGTCGACGTTCCACAAGGACCTGTCTTCAAACACGCCAAAGTATTGATTATAATGGAAAAACGGACCAGAGATTACATGCCTGAAGGCACCCTTACATTTAACGAGGAGGAGACAGAAGGCCTCTCTCAACCGCACAATGACACCCTGGTAATTTCTATTCTGCTAAATAAAATTCAAGTTAAACATGTTCTTGTTGATCCAGGTAGCTCGGCCAACATAATCAGATTGAAGGTTGTCGAGAAGCTCGGCCTGCTAGATCAAATTTTACTTGAATCTCGAGTCCTAAATGGCTTTAACATGGCTAGTGAACCACAACAAAGGGAGAAATAATACTACCAGTGAACGTAGGCGGATCCATTCAGGACAAAAACTTTCATGTCATCGAAGTTCACATGAGGTACAATGCACTGCTTGGAAGGCCATGGATCCATAACATGAGGGCATTACCGTCGACCATTCACCAAATGATGATGTTCCCAATAGTGGATGGGGTGAAAAGAGTTTATGGGGAACAATATGCTTCAAAGGATATGTTTGTCATCGATGAGGTGACGTTGATACCAGCACCCTTGACCTTAGAAAAGTCGAGCATCAAAGATAACAAGAAGCCAAATAGCAATCACTGACCCCAGCCTCGACCGAATTGGATATGAAGGTAATTTAAGATGATGAAGATGATTTTCTCACTCCTCAAACTTTCGTCGTTCCTGAAGAATAGGATGCAATCAAATCAACGTTCGAAGATCTAGAATAGGTGATTCTCATCGAGTATCTACCCGAACACAGGGTATACCTGGGAACAGGGTTAACCCCCGAACTCAGGAAAAAACTCATTCAATTTCTTATTGATAATATGGATTGCTTTGCGTGGTCCCACTTAGACATGACAGGAATTCCACCCGAGATTATAACTCATCGGTTGAGACTGGATCACAAGTTCAGACCGATAAAGACAAAGAGTAGGCCTCAGTCCGAGGATAAGCACGCCTTCATAAAGGAAGAGGTAACTAAGCTTCTTAAAAATAGGGTCCATTAGGGAAGTCAAATATCCCGAGTGGTTAGTTGACGTAGCCGTAGTCCCCAAAAAGGGGAATAAATTTAGAATGTCTGTAGATTATAAGGACCTGAATAAAGCATGTCCAAAACACTACTTTCCTTTGCCTAACATTGATCGAATGACCGATGCTACGGCTGGCCACAAGATACTTACTTTTCTCGATGCCTATTCTGGGTACAACCAAATTCAGATGGACCCAGAAGACCAGGAAAAAACTTCTTTTATCACTAAGTATGGAACTTACTGCTATAATGTAATGCCTTTCGGGCTAAAAAATGCGGGGGCTACATATCAACGCCTAGTTAACAAGATGTTCGAAGAACATATAGGAAAATCGATGGAAGTTTACATTGCCGACATGTTAGTTAAGTCCCTGCGCGCAGAGGATCATTTCACTCATTTGCAGGATACATTCCAAATCTTGAAGAAATACAACATGAAGCTTAACCCTGAAAAGTGTGCCTTCAGGTTCGGCTCGGGTAAATTCCTCAGCTTCATGATTTTAAATCAGGGGATCAAGAAAATTAGCACTTGCACTAATAAGCGCATTTAGAAAACTAAAGCCATACTTTCAGTGTCATCCTATATGTGTCATTACCACATATCCCTTCGAAATATACTGCATAAGCCCGAGCTATCGGGCCGATTAGCCAAATGGGCCGTCGAACTTGGCGGGTATGATATTGAGTATCAGTCCCGAACGGCCATCAAATCTCAAGTTTTGCCAGACTTCGTGGCAGACTTTTCATCGACCCTCGTACCCGAAGTAGAAAAGGAACTGCTAAAATTGGGTACCTCATCAGGGTATGGACCCTCTTCACTGACGGAGCCTCGAACTTGAAAGGGTCCGGGCTTGGTATTGTTTTGAAACCACCTACGGAAAATGTTATTAGACAATCAATTAAAACTGCCAAATTGACTAACAACGAGCCCGAGTATGAGGCTACGATTGCAGGTCTCGAACTAGCTAAGAACTTGGGAGCGAAAGTCATCGAAGCTAAATGTGACACCCTACTGGTAGTTAACCAGGTAAACGGCACCTTCGAAGTTCGAGAAGACAGGATGCAAAGGTACTTAGACAAATTGTAGGTCATTTTGCACTGTTTCAAATAATGGACTCTATAGCATGTACCTGGAGAACATAATAGTTGGGAAGGGATCATACAAGCTTGGAACAATGGACAGCGAGCCATTATCGAATAATTAGAACATATCACTTCTCGGACGATATTATTACTAAGGTATTGATTTCTCCTTTTTTCATTTACTTGAATATTCAAAACTAACTTGTTGCAGGTACCCAGTCCAATAAATCGAGACCTCATGTTTTAAAGTATGCGTTGCTCTCTTTTTTCCTTAGACCGATTTTATCCCAAATGGGTTTTGCCGGCAAGGTTTTTAACGAGGCAATAACTATGTGCTACCTGGGGATAATTCAACAGTATCCAAAGCTTCTTTGAAATAGACCTCGAATATTGGGGGGCATCACCCTCAAATATTAAAGGGGTCTCGATAGGAAGAATTGTGTAATGGGCCAAACGGTCGATTGAACCGTGTCCATATAGATTAGCCGAGTCCCCACAACAAAACATGTACGCATGTATGAATAATGCAAAGAAGCATTCTCTTTTTTCTCAAACATCTCGTGTTTGAAGTAGAATATCTATTTTTACGAGTCGTGTACTTATGATCTATTGTGCAAAACTAACACTTGTGAAAATGGCCAAAGGGCCAAGTGAAAGCATACCTCGAACACCGAGGACTACCAACTCGAGTTTTCTAAGTTCAAAACCATAAGACCTCAAAGAGGAACTCCCCGATAAGTAGGTCAAGGCCATCACACTCGAGGACTAACATTTCGAATAAGTTTGAAGTGTTATGGGGAAACGAGCCCAAGAGACATACCCGATGACTACATCCATATTAAAGACTACGGTCGTATAAAACCGCTAAGGCCAAAATAATGCGGATCAGAGACGTCTGGCTTCTGCCATAAACTAAAGGCCTTCAAATATTTTGAAAAACCGGTTCAATAAGGCTATCCTCGGCAAAGCAAATAAAAAAGGGCTTCGATAAAGTCAACCCTCAAATAAATTAAAGGATTCAATAATATCAGCCTTTCAAAAAGCCTCAAGAGGTACTAAATTGTCTTAACACAAACAAGTTAAGGAAAAAAATTAGTTCCGATCGTTGAACCCTCGAAAAACCTAACGGGTTCAAAAAACACATGCTAAGGCATAAAGAAATTCTCACTATGTCTTTTATCCAAAAAGAGGGTAAATTTATTGTCGTTTTTAGAGGCCGAATTGGCCCAACTTAAAGAGCCTAAGTGCCGACTTAAAAGAGCCTACGGGCCAATATAAAAGAGCCTTAGGGCCGATCTAATAAGCCTAAAGGCCGATATAATTAGAGTTCGATACATCACTCTCACTCAATTTAATAAACCCAAGGGTTCAGTTATTACGAGCTTAAGCAAACTATTAACTACAGCTTGGAAATTCACATGAAAGGTATAATGGTGAGCTCGAAAGCTTAACAAACATTGACAAAAGCCTAAGGGTATACCATATCCCATAAAACTATTCAAGCTTGGTTGTTTGGTTATTCATCTGCCAGTTCGAAACGAGGCGAGTTCTCAAACGAGTTTCAGGCTCGGGGATTTTCCATCGTAACTTAGGGACTTTCCCCCGGAAAAACGAAAAACCTAAGTATTTATTTTGATCTCGAGTTGAACTAAAATAATAAGAACTTTTCAACGAAGGCAGTTAAACATGCAAATGCGTGAAGAAAAACTTATGAAGACAGCAGAGAAATATTTTCATTATGTCGGAAAATATGTACAAAGGGGCCAACCTGGGCCTTACCAAAAAAAAAGAGAAAAAACTTACAACCTAGTTATGATCGGGGCTAGTCCCCTCGATACTAACATCCTCCCGAACAGCTTCTTCAGAGGTGTCTTCTTCGGCAGCCTCACCGCCATCTTCTCCGCTACTAGACCCACCACCACCACCATCATCATCATCATCGAAAGAGACAAGTTGCCTGGCTTTGGCTTCGATCTCTTTTGCCCGAGCAATCTTTTCTGAAAGTTCAACACCTCGAGCATTAATTTCCTCGAGGGTTTCCCTTCGGGATTGGCACTTAGCCAAGTCCCTACACCATTGCTTCCGATTTGAATCATCCCTCAGCTGGGCCTGAACATCTACGACATCAGCCCGATATTGTGCTATGGATTTATTCCCCTAGGCCTTAGTCTTTTCAATTTCAACTTTGGCCTCGCCAAGCCCGACTTCGAGCTCTTCGACACTTTTTTCCTGAGCTGAACCTTTTTCTCTTAGGTCTTGGAGTTGGGCCTCCGCCAAAGATAACTTGGCCAAAGATGCTTCCTTTTCAATAGCAAGGCAGTCCATCCTAGCTTTCCACCAATTGCAGTCGGCCTTAACTTGCTCGACCTCCGCTCGAGGAAGACCGCCTTCTGCTACAGTTGAGATTTCAAAGAGTTTGATTCTACACAGGAGTCGACCCCGTACTGTATCAACAAGGCGGTTACATGCTTATCCAACTCGGCCTCCTCCTCATGAGCCTTGGCCAAGTCTGTTTGGAGATCTTTTATGGCCTCATTCTTTTGGCCGCAAAGGATCTTCAAAGCATTCTTCTCTTCCGTGACCCTTCGGATTTCGGCTTCGTATTGATTGAGGTGGGATCGAAATTTGGCAGAAGCCTAAACAAGGTAGAAGAACACAAGTTAGAAAGAATAACCTTAGAAAAAATATGAAGAAGAATGACCAAAAAACAACAAGCACTTACCCTGGAAAAAAGACGTTGAGCTTCTGCCATAAGGATCAAAGGGTCAATAATCTTATCGACCCCCACAAAGAAATCCTGAAAAGGATCGCCAACACTAGAGCCTCCACCGATCTCGGGGGTCTTCAGCCTTTGGGCATCCCGTATTACCTCTTCAGAGAAGACCGACATTGAAGGCATTTGACCGATTGTCATGGCCTAGAGCGAATCACTCGGAGAACTCTGTCTGATCCTCCTGGTCTCGGAACTGGCCCCACCCAGTGTAAAATTTGATGATCGAGACACCGTCTCGACCTCAGGAGATCCGGGGTTCTCCCTTGAACTTTTCTACGAAACCCCCTCAATAGAGGCTCGGTTATAGCAAGCGAAAACTCCGAATATGAAGCAACATTGATTTCCTTTCTGGGGAGACCTATCAATGTTAAGGATCCTTCTTCCTCCTCCTCCTCATCCTGGTCCCTCAACGTTTAGACCGTACCCTCCGAGAGTCCGATTGTTTTTCTCCTCACCCTTCGAGGCTTGGTTTTGGAGACCTCGTATTGAAGGGTATTCTTCCTTTTCTTGTCCTTTTCTAGCCTCGGAGCCATCGACTCGGCTTCTACACCTTTGATCGAAGGCCTCATGATGGCATTCCCTCCAAGTGCGGCTCCGAAGCCCATACCAAAGAAGTTCAGGATACCCGATATACCAAAGTACAACGGGATCTCGGAACCCAATGAGCATGTTACCTCCTATACATGTGCTATTAAAGGAAATAATTTGGAAGACGATGAAATTGAGTCAGTATTGATGAAGGAATTTGGGGAGACCGTGTCGAAAGGAGCTATGATTTGGTATCACAACTTACCGCCAAACTCTATCAATTCGTTCGCCATATTGGCAGATTCATTTGTGAAGGCACACGCTGGAGCTATACAGTTCGCAATGCTAAAATTAGACCTCTCCAAGGTGAAGCAGAGGGAAAACGAGATGCTACGAGAGTTTGTATCTTGATTCCAAATGGAACGTATAGAGCTGCCACCGGGTACTGACAACTTGACTGTTCAGGCTTTCACCCAGGGATTAAACGAGCGGAATTCGATTGCATCACGCCAACTGAGCAAATTTTGATAGATTACCCGGCTATGACTTGGTCAGATGTAAACAACAGGTATCAATCGAAGATTAGAGTCGAGGATGACCAACTAGGAGCCCCCATCGGGTTTAGTGTATCATAACCGGTCGACAGAAGAACCGAAGGGATGTTGATAGAGTATCAAGGCCAAATAAAGATCGGTATCAATCGTATGTTTCAGATAGAAGGATTAACCATACGGGACATAATTCTGCCTGTAACGGTCGAAGGGGTGACCGAGGATAGAATTATCGGGGACTCATGAGCAAAACTGGATTCGACAAACATGCAGATCCCGCGGAAGCACCCCGATTATCAGAATACAATTTCACTGTCGATGCCTCGAGTATCGTATTGACCATCGGAAGGATTAAAGACACTAAGTAGCCCAGATCTATACAAACTAATCCTTCTCAAAGGAACCCAAACTTGATGTGCAAATACCATGGAACGCATAGCCATAGGACCAAAGACTGTAGACAGTTGAGAGAGGAGGTAGCTCGATTGTTTAACGAAGGTCACCTTCGAGAATACCTCAGTGGCAGAGACAAAAATCACTTCAGGTAAAGAGACGCTAGAAGAAAGAACGAGCAAGAAGAGCCTCAGCATGTTATCCACATGATCGTCGGTGGGGTCGACGTTCAACAAGGACCTGTCTTCAAACGCATCAAAATATTGATTACAAGGGAAAAACGAACCAGAGATTACATTCCTGAAGGCACCCTTACATTTTACGAGGAGGAGACAGATGGCCTCTCTCAGCCGCACAACGACACCCTGGTAATTTCTATTCTGCTAAATAAAATTCAAGTTAAATGTGTTCTTGTGGATCCAGGTAGTTCAGCCAACATAATCAAGTCGAGGGTCGTAGAGCAGTTCGTCCTGCTAGATAAAATTGTACTTTTATTTCGAGTCCTAAACGGCTACAACATGGCTAGTGAAACAACAAAGGGAGAAATAATTCTACTAGTGAACGTAGTCGGAACCATTCAGGACACAAACTTTCATGTCATCGAAGGTTACATGAGGTAGAATGCACTGCTCGAAAGGCCATGGATCCCAAACATGAGGGCAGTTCCGTCGACCCTTCACCAAATGATGAAGTTCCGAATAGTGGATGTGGTGAAAACAGTTTATGGGTAACAACACGCTGCAAAGGAGATGTTTGTAGTCGACAAGGTGATGTCGATACCAAATCACATATCCTTATAACCACATTACAAGTTTAATTGTTACTCGTATTTCAAGGTAAACAAGCACAAAATACAACACAAGATGATGATGTTGTTACTGCTGACAGTCTGGTCCAGGAATGCTCTCCCTCTCCTGAAATGGAACCACATGATGTTGTGGTTCAATAGGTAACTGAATCAATATACAAAGAGACCCTCTCCCTAAGAGGATCCAAAGTTCCAAAGAAAAGTTCCATAATGACTACCACTGCTCCTAATTTTAGAGGTAGAGGTAGAGGCAGAGACAACAAATCCTCTCAATAATTTTTAAATGATTAGCATAATTATTTGGAATATTAGAGAGGTTAAGTCTAAAGGCTTTTTAATTAGAGATACAAAACTGGTTGAAAGACACGAGGCTTCCTTCATTGCCTTGAAGGAACCTTTTGTTAATAAAAGCAAATTAGAGCACTACAGAAGGAGAATTTATTTTTCTAATGCAGTGACAAATTATAATGGAAAAGTATGGGTTTTCTCAGATAGTGACTACTCGTGCAAAGTGGTTAGTGATAACAAGCAACAAATTACCTTTGAGGTTGAATATATTATAAGGCAGGAGAGACTCTGGATCACTTAATTTATACTAGCATCAAGTCAAGAAGAAGAAAATATCTCTGGAATTCCCTTACTAATATGAACAACCAGATTGATGGTCGTTGGTCCATTATGAGTGATTTTAATGTTATTATGGAAGACAATGAAAAGAAAGGGGGGCAAATTCATAAACTTAGTAAAAGTGTAAAATTTATTAATTGCATGGGTGATTGTGGCATGTCAGGTGTGGGTTACAATGAAAATGATTTCACATGGACTAATGGTGGAAAAAAATGGAAAAGGATTCTTCAAAGGCTCGACAGAGTTTTTTACAATGATGCATGGTCTTCTGCTTTCCCTATCTCAACTGTGTGTCAACTCCCTAGAACTGGTTCTGATCATAATGTACTACTCCTCAATTGCTCAGAATCAATCACTCCACCTATTATATATTTTAAATTCTTAAACTTTTAGGTGTACTAGCCTACTTTTATGGATGTTGTAAAGGGATGTTGGGATGAATACATACAAGGAAATGGTATGTAATCTCTACATCAAAAGCTTAAAAGGCCAACTTATTGTCTTAGTAGATTGTCTAAATAATGTATTAGTAATGTCATTGATAAGTTAGATGACCTGGAGCAGATGGAATTCAGATATGCTCAAGATGACAGTGAGTATATCAAGACTAGGCTTCATTGTTTATATGTTGAGCAAATCAGATGGATGAATATGGAGAATGTCATCCTTAGACAAAAAGCTAATATCAAGTGGGAGGAGGAGGGAGATAGCAATACCAAATACTTCCATAGTATTATTAGACAGAAGAAGTATAGATTTATTATACATAAAATCAAGAATGACAATGAACAATGAATTCAAGAGAATAATAGAATTGCAAAAGCTGTTGTGTCACATTATGGCAACCTTTTCTCACAACCATCTCAAGATAGTAACGTGAATGTCTTGAATGGAGTGGATAGAATCATCACCGAGGAGGATAATCAGAGATTACAACAACCTCCTACTTGAAGAAGAAGTGAAGGAAGATTTTCTATCCCTTCATCCATAAAGTGCGGCTGGGCCTGATGGCTTCAATGGTAGATTTTACCAATCACGCTGGCATATTATTTCTGATGATGTTTGTGCTATGATCAAATAATTCTTTCTTGGTCGTAGCCTGGCATAGTTTTTCACTTATACTTGCTTGATTCTAATCCCCAAAGTGCAGGCTCCAACCTTCTTTTACAATATGAGACTTATAAGTTTGAGTAACTTTCCAAACACGAATATCTCCAAGATAATCTCCCACAGAATCATTGATTTGATCCCTAGACTGGTATCTGAGAACCAGGCTGGTTTGTTAAAAGAATACTCATTACCGAAAATATTCTTTTGACCCACGAGATAGTTCAAGGTATTAATAAAAATAATAAAGGGGCTAATGTGGTGATAAAAGTAGACATGGATAAATCTTATGACAAAGTGTCTTGGAACTTCCTCAATGTTGTGCTTACATAAATGGGCATTGTTGATCAGTTCATTAATATTGTTTAGAGATTAATTACTAATATCTGGTACTCCGTTTTAATTAATGTTATTAGATATGACTTCTTCCCCTCTTCTAAAGGTTTAAAAGAAGGAGATCCATTTTCTCCTAGCCTGTTTATTATTGAGGTCGAGGCTCTATCCAAAGCTCTTAATCATCTTCAAAACAAGGAAAAGTATACTGGTTTCTCAATGAATACTAGAGGTCCTAAAATCAGTCGTATGGCATATGCAGATGACCTGGTTATCATTACTTCTGGTAACAAATATACTATCAAACATGTGATGAAGGTCCAAAATCAAAATGAGAAAGCCCCTGGTCAGGAGACTAAAAAGGAAAAAGTTTCTACTTAACCTCTAATTATATCTTTGATCAGAGGAAGAATATGTTGAGAAAGATCACATGTTATAAATATCAATCTTTTCCTTTTACTTACTTGGATTGTCATATTTATTCTGGTAGGAAAAAGATTTGTTATTTTGTTGATATTGCCCAAAAAGTTATGAATAAAATTAGTAGCTTGCAGGGATAACTTTTATCTATAGTAGCAGGGTTGTCTTGATCAAGAATATGTTGCAATATCAGCCATACATACATTAGCAGTTCCACTCAAAGGTATTATCAAACAACTGGAGAAATACTTCTCCAACTTCTTCTGGGGAAAAGTTTAAAATAAAAACAAATATCACTGAGTTCATGGATCAAGCTATTCTATCTAGTGGGTAAAGGAGGTGCTGGTTTCAAAAGTCTTGAGAACTTGCGTAAGAATTTTGCAATCATGAGGTGGTGGAGGTTTAGAGTGGAGGATAATCTATGGCCTCAATATATGAAGGGAAAATATTATCCTAGAAGTCACCCTGTGGCAAAGGCCATAGAATCTAAGCACTCTCCCGCTTGAAAAGAGCTCATGATTATCAAGAAAGGAATAAAACCTCATATCTTATGGAAAATTAATGGGTAACATCTTATCATGGTGGGATAATTGGACATGAATTTATCCATTAGGTTTGTACATTGAGAATAACAAAAAACCTGGTAATTTAAGGCTTAATACTTGCTTCGAGAATAACATCTAGAATGAACAAGCCTTATCCAGATTGATTCCAACTAATCTTCTCAATCATATTGTTAAGATCCCAATAGGTGATAGACAATATGTGGATATCCCAATCTGGATACCTACTACCACCGATGATTTCATTTCCTCCGCCTTCAATCTTATCAGACAAAAAAACTTAGGCTCTCACAATTTAGAATAGTGTATGGAGAAACAACATCCCCTTCAAAATGTCATTCAATTTGTGGAGAGCTACCGAAGACAAACTTCATGTAGATGAAGTTCTAAGGAAGTGTGGATGTAATGACGTGTCCAGCTGTTCTTGTTGCAGAAATACTAAGAAAGAAACAATTTCACATATTCTCTTAACTAGTGATATTTCATTTCTAATTTGAAATATTTTGCAGGTCCTCTTGGAATCAAGTCCAACTCTCTCTCTATTGCCCACATCTTGAAGGATTGGACAGCTAATAATAACAAGAATGTTATGATCAAATCCTTATGCCAGGTAACCTCTATATTCATATGGTGGGAACTATGGAAGAATAGATGTGTAATTAGATATGGAGATAAAATAACCTTAGTATAAAAGATAAGGCATGGTGTTCTTTTTCACTCGAAGATTTTCATATAAAAGAATAGAGTTGTTGTAGATATTAGTTGGACTTGGCAGCACCGTTACTGTAATATGGAGGATCACATACCTATAATCATTAGCAAAGTAATATGGTGGGGTCAGCCTCCTGATGGATGGATAAAAATTAATAGATGAAAGTAACAATAGAACTATGAAGGCAGGGGCATAAGCGGTGTTGTTAGAAACAAAACAAAGAGCTTATGATGGCATTTGCTAATGCTCTACCATTCTTCACTAACAACCAATCTGAAGTTCAAGTAGCTTTACATGCTTTACAGTGGTGTAAGAATAATAACATTCAAAATGTTATCCAGGAGATGGAATCCTTAATGATTGTGAACATCATTAACGATATTTACAATACTCCCTAGGAATTGGATGACGAAATAAGAAATATGAGACAGATCATTCACTTTCAAAGTATTACACTCCAACACTGCTATAGAGAGGGAAATGAAACTATTGATGCACTGGCTAAGTATGGGGCGGGTTTAAAACTTTTGTTAGAAGCTGAGACCTTTTGCCATGTTAAGGAGTTACCTCCTTCAACTAGAGGTACTTTCCGAATGGAAAATGACCAGCTTCCATGCTTTAGAATCATACAAATCAAGATGAGACATGATATTATCCATGAATAATGATGTAATTATCTTTTTTGTTATATGTATTCTAACAACCAGAGAGATTACATTCTCTGTATATCTCTAACAGTCCAAGCTATTGCTTAGGCATAATATAATATTTGCAAGCCTCACATGAAATTAAAGTTGGTGATGTCCAACTCAAATGTACATGGGAGAGGTTGGGCATCATGTCCCCCTGCTCCATGTGTTTACTTTTTGGATTTTAGTAATATATAGGTTAAGGGATATGCGTCACGACCCAAAACTCTAACCTGTCGTGATGGAGTCTATCGATGTTGCTAGGTAAGTTGATTTTCAAAGTACTTCGATATTTCACAAAAGATAAACCAAAAACTTTTTCATAACAGAGCTTTCATAAAAACATGAGTTAAACTCAAAATACAATACGGAAAGATGGTCCCAAACATCGAGGTGTCACCAAGTTATGAGCATCTAACAGCCAGTCTAATAAACAACATCTACAAGAGTCTGTGTCTAAATGTCAATACAGAAAAGAAAGGTAGCATAGAAGGAGAGACAAGGACTGCGAACGCCGACAGTTATCTCATAAATCTATGATACTTTGATACTTGACGACGCACAAGATAAACGTCCTCCAAGAGCGGATACACCTGGATCCGCACATGAAGTGCAGGGTGTAGGGTGAGTCCAACCAACTTAGTGAGTAACAGAAATAAATAAGGAACTAAGAAGCAGTTACGACCTATACAAATACAGTTCATTTCAGTTTTTTCAACAATGAAAGTAGACATGGGTAAATTCTGGCAATATAAGTCAATTCAGCTACATATTTACTAAGTTCAGAAAAACCAGATATAATATTTTCTAGAAGTTCAGAACGGTAACATAAATCAGCTAAGTGCAGCAACAAAGGAAGACACATGCAACCTCTCAGGGTAACAGACACTCAAGTTCTCAATACTCGGCTCTCAGTCCTCAATATACACACTCAATAGGTAATTGTGCTCACTAGGGGTGTACAAACTCCAGAGGGGCTCCTTCAGCCCAAGCACTATGTCATTGCGGCGTGCAACCCGATCCAATCTCATTGTGGTATGCAACCCGATCCACAAACCATAAATAGCCACAAGGCTCATTGCGGCGTACAACCCGATCCATATACATTCATCCCTCAGGCTCGTTGCGGTGAGCAGCCTGATCCATATACCCACATAACTCACAGCTCGACACTTAGGCCCTATCTTAGTCACTGACCTCTCCAGCCTCTCGGGCTCACAAAAATCATACTATTCAACTCAAACAGGGATAAGAACAAGTATTAACAAGAAACAAGAGAGAACATAGGTATGACACACAAGTAAGACTGTGACTGAGTATAAGACAATAATTAGCAGTCAATCCAACAAGTACACGACCGTTGCGGGTCCCAACAGTGATATCATATGGCCTAATCATGGTTTCTATCATGAATGGCAGTCAAATTTCTAGAAGACAAATAAAACAGGTAATCAACAATAGGATATTCGACTTTATAGTCTTACAGGACGGACAAAGTAACAATCCCCCACGGTGCATGCCCACACACTCATCACCTTGCTCGTGTGTCACCTCAAATAATCACATCATACCAAATTCCAGGGTTTCATACCCTCAAGACCAGATTTAAGAATGTTACTTACCTCAACTGTACAAAATCCTACTCCGAAATGCCTTTGCCCCTCAAATCGGTCTCCAAATGCCTCGAATCTAGCCACAAGCAGTACGAGATAATTAATCTAGGCTAAAGGAATCAATTCCATAACAAAAGCATGAAATTATAAACCAAAATCCAAAATATGCTCAATCCCCTCCTCCCCCCCCCCCCCCCCCCCCCCCCCCCACCCCAAATTAAAATATGATAAAAGTCATAAAACTCGAAAGTCTATCTACTCACGAGTCTAACTATACTAAATTTATCAAAATCCGACACTATTTGATTATCCAAATCCCCAAAATTCACTCTCCAATTCTCAAGCCCTAAACCCCCAAATTTCACTTCAAAATTTCACAAATTAGGTTCATAATCAGTGGGGAAACACCATTATCAAAGATAAATAGACACACGGAGCTTACCTCAGTAATCACTTCAAAATCCTCCAAAATTCGAGTTCTAAAATGTGAAAATGGTGAAGCATCTCGTAGTGTGACGTTTATATGTTCTGCACAGGCCTTCCGCATCTGTGGCCTAATTTCCGCACCTGCAGAATTTACTTAAACCCACTAGGATCACACCTTCTCTCCAGGTCTCGCACCTGCGGAGTCGCTTCTATCGGCCCTTCGTCCGCTTCTGTGGAAATGACCAAGTCTCCCTTTTTCGCATCTGCGGGCCTTCCTCACATCTGCGGGCTCGCAGATGCTACCTTTTTCTTACATGCGCCTCCTGCCCAGCCTGGCCTTGCCCGCATCTGCTGCCTCTTTTTCGCTTCTGCAGGTCAGCACTTGTGGGCTCCCCACCGCAGGTGCGAAACACCATAACAACAAAAACCTTAACAACCTTTTAACTCCAAAAATTGGTCTATTAACCACCAGAAATCAACTCGAGGCCCCCGAGACCTCTACAAAGCATACCAACAAGTCTTATGGACCAATACGAACTTAATTGAACCCTCGAATCACACGAAACGACACCAAAAACACGGATTACCCCCGAATTCAAGCCTAAAGAACTTCTAAACTTCTAAATTCCACAAACGACGTCGAAACGTATCAAACCACATCCAATTGACCTCAAACTTTTCACACAAGTCATAAATGATACCACGAACCTACTCCAATTCCCGAAAATCAAATCCGACCACAATATCAAAATTTTCACTACTGGTCAAATTCTCCAAAATTTTAACTTTCTCTAATTCAAGACTAATTATACTACGGACATCCAAATTACATTACGGACGTGCTCCTATGTCCAAAATCAACTAAGAGAGCTAACAGAACCATTAAAATTCAAATCCAAGGCCGTTTACACATAAGTCGACATTCGGTGGACTTTTCCAACTTAAGCTTCCAATTAAGAGACTAAGTGTCTCAATTCTCTCTGACATCACTCCAGACCCGAACCAACCAACCTGGTAAGTCATATAACAGCTGCAGAACACAATAGAAGCAGAAAATAGGGAAACGGGACTACGACTCTCGAGACGACCGGTCGGGTCGTCACATCATGCCTTAACCCTCAAACAACCATGGTAACTTTTATTTTTTATTTTTTTTAAAAATCCCCTTCTAATCAAAATACTCATGTCCTTTATAGTAAAACTACTTATATCAATTAAATACGTAATTCAAATGATAACAACTACTAATGTTCTGTGATGACCAAAGGAGTCATTTTATAAATTTCGACTCCGTTCCATGCTTATTAGCCATAAAGAGACTAATTTTAGATACCTCGGCAGTCCGGGTGTGAAACTGAAAAGCTTTTATGTGAAAATATGAGCAATAGTAATTTCTAGAGTTAAAATTTGATAAAAGTTGACTTTGGTCAACATTTTGAGTAAATGTATCCGGACCTGTGTTTTGACGATCCCGGGAGGTCCGCAGTAAAATATGAGACTCGGGCGTATGCCCGGAAATGAATTCCGAGGTCCCAAGCCTTAGAAATCAATTTTTGAAAGAAATTGTTTTCCTGAAATGTTTAAGAATTAAAGAAAAGAAATAATGTTTGAAACCATTTGTATCGGGCCCGTATTGTGGTTCTGGATTACGTTACAGATTTTTTATAAGATTTAAAGGTTAATTGTGAAATTTGGTGAAAAACGGAGTTAGTTTGACGTGATTCGGACATCCGGTTGAAAAGTTATCAACTTTAATTATTCTTGATGAAATAATGAGTTTTGAGGTTTAATTCATAGTTTTACATGTTATTTTCATGATTTGATCGCACGAGCAAGTCTGTATGATATTTTTAAACTTGCGTTCATGTTTTGTTTAGAGCCCCGAGGGCTCGGGTGAGTTTCGAATAGGCCACGAGAGGTTTTGAGCATGTATAAATGCAGTTGTAGGTCTGTTTTCTGGTGTCCAGGTCCTTGTGCTATGCAATAGCATAGGTAGATTCGCGATCGCATAGTGTAGTCTCAGTGGACCCCTTTTTTGTATTGTGTGAACGCGGCTCTATGGCTACGATCGCGAAGCTTCGTCTGGGCTAAACTGTGCGAACGCACTCCCCACTATGTGAATGAATTGCATTAAAACGAGCCTAGGGGAGGGGAGGCCAGTACTCTATGAGAATGCACCCCTCCCCACGCGAACGCAATTCCCATTCCCCCTTACCCCATGGGAACGCATCCAGTTGAGTGTGAACGCATAGGTCTATTGCCCAGCAATATAAATACTCATTTAAAAATGGGCAGACCTTCTTCTTCACCATATTTTCGAACCCCACAGACCTAGGAACGATTTTCTTCACCAACTATCATCCCCAAGTCATAGGTAATCAATTCTAAACTTTTTTCTTTCAATTCCATACTATTTTTCATCACTTTTAAAGCAAGAACTAAGAATTTTCATGGTAAAAAGTGAGGGTTTGGGTAGAATTAGGAAATTTTATAAAAATTGAATTGTTATATCGTATTGAGGTAGGATTTCAAAACTAATCGTATATTTGGGTTCATGGGTGAATGTGTAAACTTAATTTGGTCCGAACCCCGAGTTTAGACCAAGTAGGCCCGGGGTCAGGTTTTCACATTTTTTGAGAAAACTTAGGAAAAATCATGTTTTTCAATAAAGTTAGTTCCGTTTGTATTAATTGATGATATTGAGTTAATTATGATTAGATTCGATCTAGTTAGAGGTGAATTCAAAAGGAAACGTCGTAATTGAGCAGTGAGTGCCTTACGAAATTGAGGTAAGTGTTTGGTCTAACTTTGACTTAAGGGAAAAGGAATCCCCACTTATTTGCTATGTGAAATGCTTGGGCGTGGTGTATAGGTGAGGTGACGAGTATCTATGCATCACCCAATTTTCCTGATAAACATGATCCCCTTCCCCGTTCCTAACTTAATTGATGCTTTCCTTAATTGTTCTATGTTCACTATTGTTTCTATGACTACTAGGCCTTATTACATTGCTATTAAATATTATTTGGCCTTATTTTTGTATATATATATATATATATATATATATATATATATATATATATATATATATATATACATGTCAGTTTCATTTGATTATTTCCATTTGTGTTGTAAGCGTGTTGAAAATGTTGGTTGTTCTCTTGATTCTATCATGGTACGTAAAGACTAAGTTGGGTTGACCGTGTTACGGTGATTACATATATTCTGGCTGGTTTTTATTGTGGGATGATATTTTTTAAAGCTTACGAGCTATACTGTTTTCTATTTGAAATTGTTGAAACAAAATTGATTGTGATAAGGGGGTTGTGATAAGGGGACTGTGATAAGGGTAGATAATTGATTGTGATACGGGTGAATAAACTGATTGTGATACGGGTGAATACATTGATTGTGATATTGTAAATAGGTGGGATCGGGTTGCACGCCACAACAAGATAATGAATATGGGGAATAATGATGCTTTACTTATTTTTAAACTTTAAGGATTTGGAAATTCTTGTTTTACTTTAAAGTTTTCTTATATTTCGTACATGTGATTATTTTAAAGTAAAGTTTGGAAACTTGGAGATTTACTTGAGTATTGGTTATAGCTGAGACCTGGAAAAGGCGACTGAGTTATTTTATTGTTGTGTAGTATTAGTTTATTTGTGTAGATTCTTTTCTTGCCTTATTATTTATGTTGTCACAGGCTATATTGTTAATGCCCCACCGTAGCCTCGTCACTACTTCGTCGAGGTTAGGCTCGGCACTTACTCAGTACATGGGGTTGGTTGTACTGATACTACACTCTGCACTCTTTTGTGCAGATCCCGGTACTAGCCAGCAGTAGAGATTGTTAGAGCATCCATCTATTCACTCGGAGACACGAGGTATATCTGCCGGCGTTAGCAGATCCCGAAAGTCTTCTCCAATTTTTATAAAATTGTTTTAGTATATTTAGAACACTTACACTATTTCTTTCAGCCTAGTATTTGTAGTAGTCTTTAGTAGTTCGTGAATTGTGACACTAGACTCTAGTGTAGTTCTAGATTTATTTGTACAATTAGCTCGTGGTTCGTTTTATTCAATTGTTTATTATTTTATATCTAGAAATTATTCATCGAAAACCAATAGATTCAGTTTACTTTAGATTATTTTATTATTTTTAAACGGATAAATAATGCAAAGTAGTTAATTGAATTCTAACATTGGCTTTCCTAGCAAGTGTGGTGTTAGGCGCCATCACGATCCTTAGGGTTGGGAATTTGGGTCGTGACAAGTTGGTATTAGAGCACTAGGTTGCTTAGGTCTAACAATTCACGAACAAGCTTAGTAGAGTCCGAAGGATTGGTACAGAGACGTCTGTACTTATCTCTCGGAGGCTATTGAGTTAGGAAACAACTCCATTTTTATTTCTACTCTATCGTGCGATTCTTGTATCCCAAATATTGACTAGATTCTTCTACTCTCTCGCAGATGGCGAGAACACGTGCTTCATCTATCGCTGACCAACATTCCGGTCCTCCAATAGTAGCAGCTTCAACTAGGGGTAGAGGCCGAGGCCACGCTAGAGGCCGAGGTATAGGCAGGACTCAGCCCGTTGCTCAGGCAGCAACCCTAGCTACGGAACCCCAGATTGAGATTTATGAGGGGGTTCCGGCTCAGACTGTTCCAGCGGGACCAGCTCAGGTTCCCGAGTGGTTTATTGCTACCCCGATTCTTCAGTATGCTTTAGTCCACTTAGTGGTCTTGATGAGAGTGTGGCGCAGACATGCACATTCCCTGTTGCTGCAGCCGTATCTCAGGCTGGAGGATGGGCCCAGACTCCGGCTACCCACACTCCAGTCCATACTACTCCTCAGGTTCAGACCCCAGTAGCCAATCCCGTTGGGGTAATTCAGCCAGTTGCAGCAGTGCCACACGTTACTAGGGCATATATGTCTATCGATGCTTTGTGGAGACTTGACTGGTTCATTAAGTTATTCCCTGTCCATTTCGGTGGTGCTACTTCAGATGACCCTCAGGAATATATGGATAATTTTCATGAGGTGTTACGTAATATGGGTATTTTGGAGACCAATGGGGTCGATTTTTTGGCTTTTTAGATGACTAGTTTCACCAAGAAATGGTGGAGAGACTATTTGTTAACTAGACTAGTTGGATCACCTACCCTGACTTGGGATCAGTTCGCTCATCTCTTTTTGGAGAAGTTCTTGCCTGTTACTACTCGAGAGGATAAACGTCGTCAGTTTGAGCGACTTCAGCTGGGCAGTATGACTGTGACTCAGTATGAGACTCGTTTTGTGGATTTGGCTAGACATGCCATTCTTATATTGCCCATAGAGAGGGAGAGGGACAGACGGTTTATTGATGGCCCTGCTCAGCCCATCAGGTTGTAGATGGCCAAGGAGACAGGGTCCGATATTTCTCTTCAGGATGCATCTAATATAGCTAGGAAGGTTGAGTCAGTTCTTGGGATGGGAGGTCAGGGGTCAGACAAGAGACCTCGCCATTCCGGTGTTTTCAGTGGTGCCTCATCTGGAGATGGGACTTTATTTAGCAGAGGTCATTCTTCCAGTCCATTCCGTTCATCACTATAGGTTTTACATGGTACTTCAGGGGGTCGTGGTTCTTATCTGCCTCCTTCTTCTTAGCCAGTTTATAGTTCTCATTCAGTTCCTATTAGAGCACCTCCCTTGCAGAGCATTTCATGTGGCCAGCTGGTTCGTCTAGGTCAACATACTATTCAGCAGAGGTGTTTCGAGTGTGGTGAATATGAGCATATCTGGAAGGCTTGTCCATATTATGTAGGTAATCAATTTTAGTAGTAGGGTTCTCGTGCTATAGTTCTGGCACCAGCTCTAGTACTACCTGCCCATCCGGCAAAGGGTAGGGGTCATGTAGTTAGAGGTAGATGACATAATGTTAGAGGTGGAGGTCAGATGGCTAGAGGTGGAGGTCAGTCCGCTAGAGGTGGAGGTCCTCCCAAAGGTGTGGTTCAGGGTGGCGGAGCCCAGCCCCGACTATATGCATTTCCAGCCAGGCCTGAGGCAGAGTACTCTGACGCTGTTATTACAGATATTATCTCCGTTTGTGATAGAGCTGCTTCAGTTTTGTTTGATCCGGGGTCTACTTATTCGTATGTTTCATCCTATTTTTCCTCGTACTTGAATGTGCCTCGTGAGCCCTTGAGTGTTCATGTTTATGTGTCTACACCGGTGCGGGATGCTATTATGGTAGATCGAGTATATCATTCGTGCGTGGTAGTCATTAAGAGTCTTGAAACTAGTGTTGATCTTTTACTTCTAGACATGGTTGATTTTGATGTTATACTGGACATGGATTGGTTGCCTCCCTATTATGCAATTTTAGATTGTCACGCCAAGACAGTTACTTTAGCCTTACCGAGGTTGCCTCGATTAGAATGGAAAGGGACTCCTGGTCATTCTCCCAACCGGGTAATTTGATATGCTAAGGCTCGCCGCATGGTGGAGAAAGGGTGTTTGGATTATTTGTCTCATATTCATGATTCTGATGCCGAGGTTTCTTCTATAGAGTCAGTTCCTATCGTGCGTGAGTTTCCTGAGGTATTTCCTGCAGACCTGCCGGGTATGACGCCTGACAGGGATATTGATGATGTGGCTCTGGGCACTCAGTCCATTTCTATTTCTCCATATTGGATGGCCCCACCAGAATTGAAAGAATTGAAAGAACAGTTGCAAAACTTGCTAGATAAGGGTTTCATCAGACCTAGTGTCTCGCCTTGGGGTGCACCGGTTCTGTTTGTAAAGAAGAAAGATGGGTCGATGAGAATGTGTATAGATTACCAGCAGCTGAATAAAGCTACTATCAAGAATAAATATCTGTTGTCAAGGATTGATGACCTATTTGATCAGCTTCAGGAGGTCGGGCTATCATCAGCTGAAGATTAGGGCGTCCGATGTTCCTAAGACAACCTTTCGGACAAGGTATGGGCATTATGAATTTTTGGTTATGTCTTTTGGGCTGACTAATGCTCCAGTAGCCTTTATGGACTTAATAAAGGGTTTTTAAGCCCCATTTGGACTCTTTCGTGATCGTGTTCATTGATGACATTCTTATATACTCCCGTAGTTGGGAAGAGCATGAACAGCACCTCCGTATAGCACTCCAGACTTTGAGAGATAATCAGTTGTATGCCAAGTTTTCAAAATGTGAGTTCTGGTTAGATTCGGAAGCCTTTTGGGTCATATCGTATCAGTTGAGTGTATTCAGGTTGATCCTAAGAAGATAGAGGTAGTCAGGGACTGGCCTATACCCACTACAACTACAGAGATTAGGAGTTTTTTAGGTTTGGCGGGTTATTACCGTCGTTTTGTGGAGGGGTTCTCATCCATAGCATCCCCAATGACTAAATTGACTTAGAAAGGTGCCCCATTTAAATGGTCAGATGAGTGTGAGGCGAGCTTTCAGAAGCTCAAGACAGCCTTGACTGCAGCACCGGTGTTGGTGTTAGCATCAGATTCGGGTTCTTTCACGGTGTATTGTGACGCTTCCCGAGTTGTACTTGGAGCAATATTGATGCAGGATGGAAGAGTGATTGCATATGCGTCTCGTTAGTTGAAAGTCCATGAGAAGAATTACCTTGTTCATGACTTAGAGTTGGTAGCCATTATTCACGCATTGAAAATTTGGTGGCATTATCTTTATGGCGTGCCTTGTGAGGTTTTTACTAACCATCGCAACCTTCAATACTTATTCAAGCAGAAAGATCTAAATTTGAGACAGCGGAGATGGTTAGAATTACTAAAAGATTATGTTGTCACCATATTGTATCACCCAGGGAAGGCCAATGTGGTGGCCGATGCATTGAGTATAAAGGGGTGAGTATGGGCAGCCTTGCGTTTATTTCAGTTGGTGAGATATCGTTGGCTTCAGACATTAAGACGTTGGATAATCAATTCGTGAGGTTGGATATTTCTCCCAACAGTGTTCTAGCTTGTATAGTCGCTCGGTCTTCTCTAATTGAACGTATCCGGGAGCGGCAGGATGATGACCCACATTTGGCGGTCATTAGGGACACAATTCGGCACGGTGATGCCAAGCAGGTTACAGTTAGAGATGATAGTGTTTTGAGGATGCAGGGTCGTTTATGTGTGCCTAATGTTGATGGCCTTCGTGAGTTTATCCTTGAGGAGGCTCACAGTTCTAAGTATTCTATTCACCTAAGGGCAGCTAAAATGTACCAAGATTTGAGGTGGCATTATTGGTGGAGAAGGATGAAAAAGGACATTGTGGCGTATGTGGCTCGTTGCTTAAATTGTCAGCAGGTAAAGAAGGAGCATTAGAGACCTGGAGGTTTGCTTCAGCAGATAGAGATTCCTGAGTGGAAGTGGGAGCGTATAACTATGGACTTCGTTTTTGGACTCCCACGGACTTAGAGGAAATTTGACGCAGTTTAGGTTATTGTGGATAGGCTGACTAAATCAGCACATTTCATTCTTGTGCCAAGTACTTATACTTCAGAGCGGTTGGCTGAGTTATATATCCGGGGGATTGTTCGCCTTCATGGTGTGCCGGTGTCTATCATTTCTGATCGGGGTACGCAGTTTACTTCGCAGATTTGGAGAGAAGTTCAGCGTGAATTGGGTACCCGAGTAGAATTGAGTACAACATTTCACCCTCAAACTGACGGGCAGTCCGAGCGTACTATTCAGATATTGGAGGATATGCTCCGCGTTTGTGTTATTGACTTTGGAGGTTCGTGGGATCATTTCTTACCGTTAGCGGAGTTTGCTTATAATAATAGTTATCAGTCGAGCATTCAGATGGCTCCTTATGAGGCGTTATATGGTAGACGGTGTAGATCGCCAATTGGATGGTTTGAGCTAGGAGAGGCTCGGTTATTGGGTACAGACTTAGTTCAGTAGGCCTTAGATAAGGTCAAGATTATTCAGGAGAGACTTCGTGCAGCTCAGTCTAGGAAAAAGAGTTATGTTGATCGTAAGGTTCTTGATGTGGCATTCATGGTTGGAGAGAGAGTATTGCTTCGTGTGTCGCCCATGAAGGGTGTTAAGAGATTTGGGAAGAAGGGTAAGTTGAGCCCTAGGTATATCGGGCCATTTGCGATTCTTGATAGAGTGTGGGAGGTAGCTTATAGACTTGTGTTGCCTCCATGGTTATCCTCAGTTCATCCGGTATTCTATGTGTCCATGCTCCGAAAATATCATGGTGACCCGTCCCACGTGTTAGATTTCAGCTCTGTCCTATTGGACAAAGACTTGACTTATTAGGAGGAACCGGTAGCCATTTTAGACCGACAGGTTCGCTAGTTGAGATCTAAGAGTTATCCATAAGTTCGAGTACAGTGGAAAGGCCAGCCAGTTGAGGCAACTACTTGGGAGTCTGAGTCGGACATGCAGAGTAGATATCCACACTTGTTTGTCAATTCAGGTAACTTTCTATATCCCTTCGAGGATGAACGTGTGTTTTAGAGGTGGAGATTGTTATGGCCCAAGGGGTCATTTTATAAATTTAGACTTTGTTCCATGCTTATTAGCCATAAAAGACTAATTTTAAATACCTCGATTTGCGTGCGCAGTCCAGGCGTGAAACCAGAGAGCTTTTATGTGAAAATATGAGAAATAGTAATTTCTAGAGTTGAAATTTGATAAAAGTTGACTTTGGTCAATATTTTGAGTAAACGGACATGGAACTTTGTTTCAATGATCCCGAGAGGTTCGCAGTAAAATATGGGACTCGGGCGTATGCCCGGAAATGAATTTCGAGGTCCCAAGCCTTAGAAATTAATTTTTGAAAGAAATTGTTTTGCTGAAATGTTTATGAATTAAAGAAAAGAAATAGTGTTTGAAATCAATGGTATCGGGACCGTATTTTGGTTCTGGAGCTCGTTACAAATTTGTTATGAGATTTAAAGGTTAACTATGAAATTTGGTAAAAATGAAGTTCGTTTGACGTGATTCGGACATCCGGTTGAAAAGTTATGAACTTTAAGTGCTCTTGATGAAAATGATGAGTTTTGAGGTTTAATTCATAGTTTTACATGTTATTTTCATGATTTGATCGCACGAGCATGTCCGTATGATATTTTTAAACTTGCGTGCATGTTTTGTTTAGATAGGCCACGAGAGGTTTTGAGCATGCATAAATGCAGTTGTATGCCTGTTAAATGGTGTCCAGGTCCTTTTGTTATGCGATCCCATAGGTAGATTCGCGATCGCATAGTGTAATCTCAGGGGGGCCTATTTCTTTACTGTGCGAACGCGGCTCTATGGCTGCGGTCGTGAAGTTTCGTCTGGGATAAGCTGTGTGAACGTACTCCCCACTATGCTAACGCATTGCATTAAAACGGGCCTGGGGGAGGGGAGGCCAGTACTCTATGCAAACGCACCCCTCCCCACGCGAACGCAATGCCCAGTCCCCCTTACCCTATGCGAACGCATCCAATTGAGTGCGAACACATTGGTCTGTTGCCCAGCAATATAAATACTCTTTTAAAAACGGACAGACCATCTTCTTCACCATATTTTCGAACCCCACAGCCCTAGGAACGATTTTCTTCACCAATTATGTCACGACCCAAAACCGGTCCAGTTCGTGATGGCGCCTAACGGCGAGATTAGGAAATCCAACGTACATCTATAACAATAAAAGTGCGGAATACAATAACAATATGGGGTAAGGCCGTAGAAAACAAGCTGAACCACAGCTAGGCCCAATATATATACAACCCCGATAACTACAACAAGTGTGTGCCAGGACTAGTGTCACAGTGTCAACGGGCGGCTACATAGATACAACAGCAGAAATACATATACAAAATATACAAGCCGCAGTCTGGAACAAAAGACTGAGCAAAATGAAACTAGAAGGCTCCAGAGGTGCTGTTAGGAAAACGCCAAGAAGACAGCCCACCGTGTGGAGCGACGCCACGATCAGGACCTATCAGCTGACGGACGAACAGACAAACCAGCCTCAATACCTACATAGTCAAGTGCAGAAAAAGAAAGAAAGTGCAGCATGAGTACAT
>ML300425.1:0-27274 GCA_005239495.1 Nicotiana undulata
GAGGAAGAGAGTAAAAGCACGAAGGGTGATGCCGTGCCATGATATTTGATTACTTTGCATAGTAAGGAAAAGTGTAAAGCACGAAGGGTGATGTCGTGCCATGATATTTGATTACATTGCATTGTGAGGAAGAGAGTAAAAGCATGAAGGGTGATGTCGTGCCATTGTTTACTTTTCGGATATTTATACTTGCTTCGTTGGCTATAGTGTTAGATTGCCTCCCTTGTTTACTTCTATCTGTCAATTAGACTGCTTGACTTCACTTGTTTCCCCTTTACTGCTCCCGTATCCCTTACTTGTTTGCTTATCTCTTGTCTCGTATTATCCCTGTTACCTGCTGTAGAATAGGACAGGTTATCGTTATTGTCAAGTCTAGCCTCGTCACTACTTCGGCCGAGGTTAGGCTCGGCACTTACTCAGTACATGGGGTCGGTTGTACTGATACTACACTGCACTTCTTTATGTTGTGCAGATCCCGCTCCCGGACCCCGTGGACCGCTCTGAGGGAGTCACCTTCAGTCCACATTGAGCTTCAAGGTATACCACCGGCGTTCGTGGACCCTGGAGTCTCTTCTGCTATTGTGTCCTATTGTCTTACTTCTCTTTCAGTTCTAAAGACAATATTGTATTTCCTTTCAGACTTGTATTTAGTATTCTTATAGCTAGTCCGTGAGATTGTGACACCCCGGTTTTGGTATTTTGCGATATTGTTGTCTTTATCGTTTCATTATGCATTTTGAATTATTATTACTTTCTACTGTAAAACTTTTGAAGTGACTCGGGATATTCCAGTAAAGGCTTGAAGGTTAATGGCTTTAAATACTGTTACGTTGTTTATAGATGTCAAATGTTGTGTACGTTGGCTTGTCTAGCGGGTTCAACGTTAGACGCAGTCACGACCTGAAAGGTGGGATTTCGGGTCGTGACACTGAACCATGACCATCATTGAAGAAAAGTCCGATAACAATCCCACCAGTCGGCTACATCAACCAAGCTATTTTTTTCGCATTCGATCTAATCACCACATCAGGATATACATGCCACACATCTAGGAAACGTAATGGATTCTGGAGGTTCCGATGGCTAAGAACTCCAGATGAAAAATCAAGGTCCAAGAGGCACACAAAATATTTCAGAATAAGAAGGACAAGAAATTTTCACAAGAAAAAACAGATGCTTTATTTACCACAAGATTGGACATTTCGCGAGAAATTATCCCCAATCGAAAATATATCTCAAACTCCTTGAAGAGATTGAAGATTACACTGGCATACATCTCGGAAAAGAAGAGGACCTTGAATCCATATTCTCTGTGGATGATGAACCTACTGCAGAAGATGTTTCTATCTTGATATATACGAAGATCAAGGCGATGATCACTACCAAATTTCAGAACTTATGGTCAAAGCTCGAGAGGAGAACAACGCTCTCGTAGTCATCCCTCAAGTTGAACTTAAGGTTTATTCATCCAAATGGGATAAACCAACTCGAGTTATTGCTTTCATTGACACTGGAGCTGCTTATTCACACATGAATCTAATTATTCTCCCTGAATATCAATGGGTGCCGCACTTTAAGGATTTTAACACTGCGTCAAATGGAACCTTGACTACCACCGTCGTCATAAGGAACCCGATCACAATTGAGTTCTTTATAGGATTGAAGTACAGAACCAAGCTGATAAGGTATGATGTACCAGGAAAAGGTCTTATTGTTGGATTCAATATTATTAGACCACTTAAAGATCAACTCCAGATTAGGGCTAACGGGATAACCTTTAGTATCCGTTTAGGAAGCAGTTTAAACCTTATTCTATAATGCCAAGGTTATTCCAAATCACCAACGATGAACAAATCAAAAAGATTGAGCAAAATCTCAATGAGCATTCATGTGTTGAATCCCACAAGGATTTTATGAAGAAAGAAAAAAGCCCGTTACGGAAGAACGAAAAGTTTTTTATCAGGATCCCTTTCAAGAAGAATGAAAACATCAATCCAACAAAAGCCAGTCATTCATGCATGAATCCAGATCATCTTTAGCTTGCAAAGAAAGAATGTGAAGAGATTTTGGAATTTAATCTAATAGAGCCATCAGATTCACAATGGGAATGCGAAGCATTTTATGTCAGCAAAAGAGCTGAGCAGATAAGAGGAAAACTCAGATTAACCACTTCCTCCAAGATGATAAGTTCCCTATCCCAAATAAACTCACTTTATTCTCTTACTTAGCATAGGCCAAATATTTTTCCAAGTTTGATTTAAAATCTGGATTTTGGCAATTGGGAATCCACCATGAAGACAGACACAAAACGTAATTTTGCATCCCCGATCATCACTCCCTATGGAATGTCATGCCCTTCGGATTAAATACTGCACCCTCCTTGTTCTAAAAAGCCATGATAAAAATATTCCAGCCCATCCTCCATACCTATTTAGTTTACATTGATGTTATCCTGTTATTTAGTGATACATTAGAGGAATATGCCAACTTGCTTCGTCAGTTTGAGGCAATAATAAGACACTATGGGATCATGTTTTCAGCGAAAAAGACAGTTCTTTCCCAAAAAGAGATTGATTTTCTTGGAATGCATATTTTTGATGGTGCATACAATCCAGGACCACATATATGTCAAGAACTACTCAAATTTTTGTATACCAACCTCACACCAAAGAAGATCCAATAGTTATTGGGTGCAGTAAACTATGCAAAGATTTCATCCCAAATATCTCTACATACATTTCTCTGCTCATAGAGATGCTAAAGAAAAATGCTCCATCATGGGGAAAGAAACGATAAAGCGGTCAGGGAAATAAAGAAGATATCTAAAAATGTCAAGAGCCTCTACATCCCTTCAGAAGGTAAGAACATACTGCAAGCTGATGCCAACAATGAATATTGGAATGCCGTTCTATTTGAAGAAACAGATGGCCAGAGGAGAATATGCGGATATGTCAGCGGAAAGTTCAAAGATGTCGAGAAACATTATCACTCCACCTTCAAGGAAATTCTTGCAGTAAAAATAGAATCAAGAAATTCAATTTTTTCCTGATTCATACAAAAGTTTTGATAGATATGGATATGAAAGCATTCCCAAAAATGATCCAGATAAATGCAAAAAATATTCCCAATCCTCAGATTCTCAGATGGGCCTAATGGTTCTCTCAATACAAGTTCCAAGTCAAGCACCTGAAAGGAAAGGATAATATTCTCACAGATTTTCTATTTCGATCGGAAGAATTCTCAAAGAGATATTCCCGAGCAAAGATGATGTGAAAGCAAAAGCTAATCAGCCACATCTTCATGATTTCAAATGTATCGGGAACAAGTTCATTGAAACCAATGGATCATCTACTGGAGTTGTTCAAACTCATGGATCCCTTTGATCCGTCAATTATAATGGATAGAAGAACTTATTATGAGCTAAATGTTTTCCGGCAACATGGAGGATCCATTCTCAAGCCTTATAGGGTCAATCCAGAATATTTGTTCTTCCATATATTCATAGCACAAGCCAAGGATTTTCCACAAGAGCTATTATGGTTTTTCTGGTACCTATGCCATCAGTACTACATTTTCATGGAATTCAAGTGCAACGTCTTCAAAGATTTAGACAACATTGAACCAACACTTAATGTATTTTTATTATGGTTCGAACCTGGAAGATATTGGATAAATGTTTCAACGATTCCTACAAAGCAAAGGTATTCATGCTTCATAGGCAGTGAAGATTATTAATAGAGAATTCCAGGAGAAAGCAACAGCGTCATTCTGGTGGAAATTTCCCGTGTCCATTTTATCCGTGGAAGAAGAATATAGTGAAGCAAAAAGAATTATCTTCCAGCAAAATAGGTGCATCTCGAAAGAGATATGACCAAAAGATTGGGCAAGCTGGAATTATACCAGCGCTCATCCTTACTAGGAAAAAGTTCGAGAAGCAGCAAAGGAATATTAAACTTCGTATGAAGTCATCCGGAAAAAAATCACTCAAGACATCTCCAGATTAAGGTTGCGGATCACATCCCTCAATCCAAAGGAGAAGTAACATAGCGAAGAAGAACCATCAAGTTCCAGGCGTTACTACACAACATCTTTGAAAAGATGCCTAGAAGACAAACCGAGAAAATCAATGAAAGATAATTATCTAAATCCCTTCTAATCCCACCATAACCCCACATTATCTACCAAAAAACCCAAAAAACTCATCTACCCATGCCATGCCAAATTTCCAAATCCTTCCAAACCATCTGGGTCCCACTTTCACATGCTTCCATATGCCTCCACATGCTTCGTCACATGCAACACTCTATTTTCACATGCTACCACAAACTTTCACATGCTACACCATGTATATTTCACCTCTTTCACATGTTTTCAGGAGCTTTTTTAGTTGCTTTGCCTAAGGTCTTTCACATGTAAAAAGGGACCCACTTGTAGATAGATTTGCCATGTAAGATAGGTTTATTTTATAATATAAGTTTGTCTTGTTATAACCGCCTAGTCCTATATAAAGGAGGCCATGTAGTAGTTGTAAGATCATCTTGTAAACTTTGCAAACCTTTGTGAAATATTACATATGATTTCCTTCTAAATCTCACACTTGTTCTTTCGTTCGAATGGATGGAAAGGCCGGTCAATGTATAAAAATAGAGTAGGAATACCCTAAGGAAGTTAGCTAATTATAGTTCCAAAGTTTTTTGAGTTTTAACAGCTAAAGTTGCTTATAGTACAAAAGTTTTCTGAGTTTAGCCTGGCAAGCTGTCCCTTAGGGGTTGTGAAGCCAACCCTTTTGTAGGAAATCTTTTGCGACTATAAGTAAATTAACTATTAGTGTAGTTTGGCAAGCCATCCCTAATGGGTTGTGAAGCCAGTCCTTTTGTAGGTAAACTTTTGCAACTATAAGCAAATTAACTCTTAGTGTAGCTTAGCAAGTCGTCCCATACGGGTTGTTGAAGCAAGCCCTTTTTGTTGGGATACTATTGTTTTTATTATTTAGTTTTCTTTATTGGAGTCTCTTACTATGTTATTTATACTGTGGTATCATAGCCAGCGCATCCTTTTGGAGGGTGGAATATTTTACTGTCGCGCCCCCTTTTTCCCCTCTTAAAGCGGAGAGATCGGGTTTATGACATTTTGGACAACTCTTTTTGAAGGTTAAATGGGTTAAAAGGAAGAGTCGCCAACTAACGATTTTTATGGTGCGTTAGGGCACCTAGATTAGTTAACTCATAAGACTAGTTTGCATTACCAGAGATCGGGTAAGGGATTGAAGTTATCCCAAGGGGAAGGTATTAGAGACCCCTCAGGATCCACAACGGTGGTTCTCGGCCAAATGGTTTTCGTGAATTCGGACAATAAGCAAACAACAAATAAGGCTCATATAAGAGGGGATTTCAAACAAGTATTGAAGTTTATTAAAAGTTGAAAGAAATCGAAAGTAAATATTTGAGAAAAGACGACCTAGGTTTAAATTAATATGGATCACATCAATGCAATACCCGATAGGAAGAGCTACATGTGGTATTAACGCACCGGTCATCATATCCATATTCTACCCTTTCCCAGCCCGCGAATGTATTTAAAACGCGTGCTGGTCATGAAACTTATTGCGTTCTATTACCCGTCCCCATCCTATCAGTCCTGGAGGAAGTTAGGGACTACTATTCCTAAAGTGTAGGTACTAGGATGAACCCACAGGTTTAAAGGACCAAATTCTAAACGACAAACAAAACAATTAGGATTGAAAATACAGGGAAGCACATAGAGGCAAATAGGAAGCTCATATATTCCTCCACAAGTTATACACATAATAGCACGACTCAACCAAAAATGAGGTCGTAAATTTCAGAACCTAAGGCATGATGTCTGGGGGTGAATACAGTAATAAGGCAGTGTTATTACAGAGTTTCAAAGAAAAGATTTTTACTACTTTTGAACTGTTGTTTTCAGACGGTACACAAAAGATGAATAGTTTTCCAGTTTTAACAAGTGTTAACACCTAAGGTTTGCCTAGGTGTATTAAAATACTTCAATTATACTTACTGGTTTCAGAAAGGATAATAGTTAGACAAGGTGAGCCTACTTTATTATTACGAGGCTAAGAGTTTAAATACGTATGGATGCAGGTCCTGAAAACATGATATCTAAATGTAAGGAGGTTGTAGGATGATGTAAACCTATGTATGCTGTTCTAGATGCATGAACGTTCTCTGTATTAGAACCTATTTTTTAGCGAGATTCATTAGCACATTCTTTTGGATGAAAGCAGAACATACATGGATGTAATTCCTTATTAGGTTACTGAATCCTAATACATGATTTCGAAGTGTATGCAACAATATGTTTTTTAACACATGATTTTGGCATGAATATGTTGAGAATGAAAATCCTAGAGTACATGATTTCTAATGCAAGATTCAATAGTTGATGTTATTATTTAACTTAAGATAGGATTTCTAGATGAAGCAATTGTAAAAAATGCAGAGGAAGTAACATTATAACAACCGTTTCTATTGTCTCTTAATTAGGAACATGATTTCTAAGTGGGTATAAGTATAATGAGATGCTGAAAATGAATGGCCCTAAGTATCATGGTATCTAATGCATGAATTGCATGTATTCCTAAGCATGGTGGCTATTGCACATATAT
Source organism: Nicotiana undulata (assembly GCA_005239495.1). Lineage (NCBI taxonomy): Eukaryota > Viridiplantae > Streptophyta > Magnoliopsida > Solanales > Solanaceae > Nicotiana > Nicotiana undulata. The sequence continues at coordinate 6,647 of ML300425.1, forward strand.
ACAATAAATCTACAAGCATGGTTTCTACCCATATTTATACTAAGCATGCATAACCCCACCCATTAAACTATCCATCCCCAAAATCATTTTACAATTAATTATTACAGACCAGTATTGCACCAATTACATAAGTAAATAAGAAAATTAGGAAGTTAAACTATAGGGAGCCTAACAGTAGGCCCAAGTTTCCATATCCAACAATGCCATATGCCATGACCTTTTATAACCAAAGTGTGTCAGAGTTTCTAAGGACCTCAGAGGATCCCAAGCAGTGCTTACAGCCAAGTACCCCATCCAGGAGTGAGTTGGTGCAGTGTGGAATGCAAGCCTTGTGTGTCAGAGTTCAATGGGTACTCAAAATGGTCCCTAAGGCAGTGCTCACACGAAGGGGGCTGAACTTAGAAACTAGGAGTAGTGAGATGTGCTCAGAGTTTTTAGAAGGAGTTGAGTTGAAAAAAAGTTTTATGACATAATTGTTTTGAAAAAATAGCTTTAGAGAACAACATAAGAGTTTGTTTTATGAAACTAGTTTCAAGAGGAAAAGAGACAGGACAATCAACAACTTAGAAGACATACATAGTTCAGGAAACAAAGACAAACAAGGAAAGGGAATTGGGGACAAGTAATACATCTGTGAAAAGCATAGTTGCACATAGATTAACATCAGAGAAGTCTCACAGAACTTAGCTAGTTACAGCAATAATCTATCACAAATGTTCATGCCTAAGAGTTTAATAGCATTAGATTGAAGGAGTGCCAAACAGAGTTACACGTTAAGTTCAAGGAAAGGTTCAGGATTACATAGTAACTAGGTATTATGAGTACATGCTTGTAGTGACAGTAATCAGGGGGGGGGGGGGGTAAGGCAGATTCATAATAGAACATATAAGAACAAGTATTGGACATGCTGAATTGAAGGGGAAGAGAGATCACATAGACAAGTAGACATGCTAAACATAGAGGAAATAGAGATCACATAAACAAAATAAACATTGGAAAGAGAGATCACATTGACAAAAATAAACATGCTGAACTAAAGGGAGATCACATAGACAAACTAGATATGCTAATTGCAAGGCAAACAGCAGAACCATAAATAGAAGCATAAGAGACATAGCAGGAATCTTAATACGAATAAAAACATGTTGTTTTAGATGTTGTAGGTTTAAACTGAAACCATACCAGTTGAATGAGAGAAATGAAGAACAACAAAGTAATGAAGAGCAGCAAAGTGAAGAGAGGCAGAGCAGCAGTGTAGATGCAACAGAAATGTAGGGCAGTAGAGTAATAGCACAGTAGAATATAGAATGCTCTGAGTAAGGAAAGTATATGTCAAATATTTGAAAACATATTTAGTCACATAAAATATGGTAGAATACAATTTGATTATGAAAATAAATCACAGGAATCACGTATAGGACAAAAATAACAAGGGAATCATTTTTAATTTAGGAAAGTATCACACATGTAAGGAAGTAATTCAAAATCAGTAAAAGGTTCTAAGGAAAACACATATGAGTTACAGTTTTGAGAAAAGATATCACAACCTTGAGGGAGATCAATAGAACCAGTAGGGAATACTATGTAAAGGCTAATATAACAAGTAATCGAGTCTGTTAAGCAATAAATAATACAAAATCAGAGAAAACCTTAGGCAAGTAGTAGAGGACAACAGAAGATTGAAAACCCTAGGTAAAGCAAGAATCACACAAGTTCATAGACGAACAATGATGTTAGACATAGTAGAAACATAGAGACAGTAAACCTTAACAACAGCAACAGGATATAAATCATAGAGAAGCTTAACATCTACGAGATAAGATTTCAAACAACGTATCAGTCATAGATAGATTCAGAGTTTAGGGAAAACTTAGGGTTTTCAGTAAAGCAAGTTAAAAATTATAGAAGCTTTGAATAAATCATTGAATAATAGAAAGACACACAGAACCACATAAAATCAGAAGCAAGAAATCGTGTCTTAAAAGGGGTATGAAACCCTAATTTTTGAAATGAAAAATTGCTTAAAGATGAATGTCTTTTCCCAGAGAAAAACATGTAAAGAAGCTTCGTAATATCGTAGATCTAAAGCAGATTTAGAGGAAATCGAAAAGACATAGGGTTAGGGTTTCGTGGAACCCATATAAGTAGAAAAACCCTCAAAGACGTCGCCGGCTTAAGCCAGAAAGGTTGTAGTTCTTACTCTGACGGCCATGGAAGGCCGGAAAGTGGCATGGGACCATGGAAGGTGAGTGAACCGTTACAGGTTCACCTGAGGGCCTTAGGGTATCACTGGACCGGTGCAAGGTGGATAGATAACAAGGAAATGATAAAGAACCATGGTTTTCCGGTGAGAGAATCAGCCGGAGAAGGTGAACAGACCCCATCGGAGGAGAGAATCGAAGCGATGCTTCTAGAGAGAACTAGAGAGTAACAGAGAGAGATAGAGAGAGAATGGGTGTTAGCAAAATGAGGGGTCGGAGGGGGTAGTGGTTGATTTTAATTATGGTAACTTAGATTTGGACCGTTGATCTCAAATGATTAACGAATTAGATCAAGCATGGGGTTGGGACGGGTAGGAATGGGATTGGGTTGGGTTTGAGAATGAGTTTTGGGTTGGGTTAGAGAATGGGTTTTGGGTCAAGTGGGGTTTGGTTTAAAAATCGGCTAAAATTTAAATAAGATAGGCTAAACATTAAATACCCTATTAAATAAGATAATTAATTAGTAAAATAGCTAATAATTGTGTAAAATGAAATTAAAATCAAATAAATGAAATTAAGATAATCAATTACTATAAAAAATATAAAACGATCAGCTGTTGCTTTTAAAAAATGGTATAAATGTATGTTTGTGCTATAATCGCAAAAACTGCTGAAATTAACTAAATAATGCCAATATTGGCTAATTTGTGAAATAAATAAATCAATGGAATTAAATAGGATATAAATAACATATTGAGTAAGAAAATGATTTGAAATTGTTTATAACATCATTTATGCATAATTGTGAATAATTATGGAACATAAAATATTAAATAAACAAGAAAATAATTTGATAAAAATAGGGAAAATTATGGGAAAATATCAATTACTGCAAAGAGTGATTTTGAAAGTAGATATGCAATTTTGAAAATAATTTGAGAAAAACTTGGGTATCAACAACTGCCCATCTTTACTCGGGAAGGATGAAAGAGTTGTCGGGTAAAGATATGATAGCTAGTTTTGACCGAATGGAGATAGTATGAAATAATTAGGACGCACCTTGGTTTCTGAGTTGCCTACATATCCCTGGTTTTACAGGAATCAGGCCGTATGTAGTTCAGGAGTCACCGACGAAGTATACCGGTGATGTTTTATAAGGACGGACGCAAGGTGCAAAGCAAGGTGAGCAAAAATAGTTTATGGGGTACTTAGGAGAACTGGAGCGGTCCGCTCCTACTTGGCTGGCTGTTCCTAGACGAATTTCCTGCAAATGAATAACAATCATAGATTGTGCGTAATTTAAACATGATGTAGATTCTCATTGGACTATAAATGCTGTCTTTGAACGGTTGAGGATGACGTCCTTAGACCATGATGTCCTGGGCCATGAATCGCTTGATGCGGGATTCACAAGCTATGAAATGATGTTCTCGGGCCATGAGGATGGTGCCTCCGAAACATGATGCCTTTGAATAATGATATTCAAAGTGATAAAATGAGATTCGCGGGCCATGAATTCTCGGGCCATGAAGATGATGCCTCTGAACGATGACACCTTTGGATTGGTTGGCGATATTTCAGCCCATGAAAAAATGCAATAGTATGATGCTAACAAGACAAAGATTAGTCTTGCGAATTAAAGGGGCGGAGCTTAGCCAGAAAGGAAGCGAATTAGATAATGTTAGAGACAGTAGTTGCTTTGAAAAGTAAATGAGAGATAGCGTTTAACCTCGGAAGGCAGAATGGTAGCCTTATGCAATGAAGAAAATGTAGATGGAGACAACGTTTAGTGTCGGAAGGAAGAATGGTATCCTTATGCAATGAACAAAATGCAGATGGAGACAGGGTTTAGTCTCAGAAGGCAGAATGGTAGCCTTATGCAATAAATAAAATGCAGATGGAGACAGCGCTTAGTCTCGGAAGGCAGAATGGTAGCCTTATGCAATGCAGATGGAGGCAGCGTTTAACCTTGGAAGGCAGAATGGTAGCCTTATGCAATATTAAAAGACTGACAATAGAATTTCTTAGCTTGTAATAAATTGCGGTAGAGCATTGTGGTAATGAGATATCGTTTGTGCTGATAACAAATGTTAGCATGTGCGACGAGTTTGAGGAGCATGTCTTTGAACATTGTATGTCTTTCGGGTGGATGATATGTTTATGCGATCTTTGTGCCTACATCCAAAGAAAAATTGTAAGTTCTGTAAAGGGGAGAAGGTTAATTCGTATCCCTGCCGGCTTTGCTTGACTTGTCTGCTCGCAGATGATACTGTTTGTACTGTTGGGGGTAGCGTTTGCTAAACAAGCCGTTTCAAAAATAAATATGCATGATTTTGTAAAGATATAATATAAGCATATAATCTAAAATAGTTTTTAGATGGACCGACGACCGTGACACGGTTCGAGGCATTGCAACCTCTTGCTACAGAATTTTGAGGGTCCTCCTCAAAATACTGACCCAGTTTGATAAGTGAATACTTCTAACTGCTGCTTGCTCGGCGATCAACTGAACTTGCTTCAGAATTTTGAGGGTCCCCAGTTGGCTGGGTGGATGCTTCCGGACTGCTGCTTGCTTCAGAATATTGAGGGTCCTCTTCAAATTTCTGCCCCAGTTTCCAATTATGGGGGGAAAATGAAAATTTTATTGAATTGTGACAGAACCCATAGGGCTGCCTATGTATCCCCTCTTAAATAGGAATCAGATCCAGGCGTAGTTCAATTTACATTATCGACAAAAGCATAAGGAATTACACATAGTAGAGCTTGACTACATCTGAATTGATTGGTTTTGGCCAAACTTCTCCATCCATTTATGCAAGTATGAGTGCTCCTCTTGTCAGCACTCTATGAACCATGTACGGACCCTGCCAGTTGGGAGAAAACTTGCCTTTGGCTTCGTCTTGGTGAGGAAAGATTTTCTTCAGCACCAACTGCCTTGGAGTGAATCGTCTTGGCTTGACTTTCTTGTTGAAGGCTCTAGTCATTCTGTTCTGATATAGTTGACCATGAAAAACTGCGTTCATTCTCTTTCCGCCTATGAGGGCTAGTTTCTCATGACGGTCCCTAACCCATTTCCCGTCGCTGAGCTCAACTTCTTGTATGATCCTCCGGGAAGGAATTTCTACCTCAGCGGGAATAACAACCTCTGTACCATAAACCAACATATAGGGGGTTGCCTCGGTTGATGTGCGGACTATGATGCGATATCCCAGTAAAGCAAATGATAACTTCTTGTTCCACTACTTGTGCCTTTCTATCATCTTCCTTAATATTTTCTTGATGTTTTTGTTAGCGGCTTCTACAACTCCATTCATCTGAGGTCTGTAAGTTGTGGAGTTCTTGTGTTTGATCTTGAATGTTTCACACATGGCTTTCGTCACGTCACTGTTGAGATTAGAACCATTGTCGGTGATGATTGACTCTGGAACTCCGAACCGACAAATGATGCAGTTTCGGACTATACCGGCCACGACTTTCTTGGTAGCTGCTTTGTGGGAGGGTGCTTCGACCCATTTAGTAAAGTAATCAATGGCAACAAGAATAAACCTGTATTCGTTGGAGGCGGCAGGTTCGATTGGTCCAATGACGTCCATGCCCCAGGCGATGAACGGACATGGTGAACTTGTTGCATTAATCTCACTCGGAGGTACCTTTATCATATCCCCATATATCTGACAACGGTGGCATTTCTGGATGTACTGGATGCAGTCTGTTTCCATGGTCATCCAGAAGTAACCCGCTCGGAGTATCTTCTTCGCTAATACAAACCCGTTCATATGTGGACCGCAAGTCCCAACATGAATTTCTTCCAATAGTTTTGATGCTTCTTTTGCGTCGACGCACCTTAATAACCCCAAATCAGGAGTCCTCCTATACAGGATTCCTCCACTGTGAAAGAAAGTGTTAGACAATCTCCGCAGTGTGCACTTCTGAGTGGCATTTGCAAGCTCTGGGTATTCTTCTTTTGCCAAATATTCCTTGATGTCATGAAACCAAGGATTTCCGTCTGCTTCTTCTTCAACATGGGCTTAGTAGGCCGGCTGACTGTGAATTTTAACTGGAATGGGGTCAATGAAAGTTTTGTATGGATGCTGAATCATAGATGACAAGGTAGCCAGAGCATCGACGAACTCATTCTGGATTCTAGGGACATGCCAGAACTCTATCTTTGTGAACCTCTTTCTCAATTCCTGAACGTGATGTAGATAGGGTAGTATCTTGGAATTTTTGGTTGCCCATTATCCTTGTACTTGATGTACCAATAAGTCTGAGTCACCAATCACTAACACCTCCTGGAAGTTCATGTCAATGGCCATGTTGAGCCCTAAGATGCAGGCCTCATATTCAGCCATGTTGTTGGTGCAAGGAAACTTGAGTTTGGCGGATGCTGGATAATGCTGACATGTTTCTGATATTAAGACTGCTTTGATACCGACTCCTTTGAAGTTTGTTGCGCCATCAAAGAACATCCTCCAACCCTCGTAGGATTCTGCAATGTCTTCTCCTACGAATGATACTTCTTCGTCAGGAAAATACGTTTTTAGGGGTTCGTATTCTCCGTCCACTGGATTCTCATTAAGGTGGTCTGCTAATTCTTGTCCCTTGACCGCTTTTTGAGTCACATAAATAATGTCAAACTCACTCAACAGGATTTGCCACTTGGCTAGCTTGCCAGTGGGCATGGGTTTCTGAAAGATGTATTTTAATGGATCCATCCTTGATATGAGATATGTTGTGTAGGCACAGAAGTAGTGCCTCAGCTTCTGAGCGACCCAAGTGAAAGCGCAGCAAGTGTGTTCCAGTAAAGAATACCGGGCTTCATACGGAGTGAACTTCTTGCTGAGATAATAAATAACTTGTTCCTTCCTTCGTGTTTTGTCATGTTACCCAAGAACGCAACCGAAAGCTCCATCTAGTATGGCAAGGTAGAGTAGCAAGGGTCTAACTGGCTCAGGTGGTACCAAGACTGGCGGCGTGGATAGATACTCTTTGATTCTGTCGAAAGCTTTTTGACAATCCTCGGTCCACTTAGTTGCAGCGTTCTTCTTTAACATTTTGAAGATCGGTTCACAGATGACTGTAGACTGTGCTATGAATAGGATGATATAATTGAGCCTTCCCAAGAAGCTCATAACATCTCTCTTGTTTCTTGGCGGTGGTAGTTCTTGAATGGCTTTGAACTTTGACGGATCCAATTCTATTCCCCGGCGGCTCACAATAAACCCAAGCAACTTCCCCGCAAGAACCCCGAATGCACACTTCGCGGGATTCATCTTCAGATTGTATTTTCTCAATTCCTTAAATCATCCATGTGATCAGCATCTTTCTTTGATTTGATAATGACGTCGTCCACATACACCTCGATCTCTTTGTGAATCATGTCATGGAATATAGTAGTCATGGCCCTCATGTAGGTGGCCCCTGCATTCTTTACACAGAACGACATCATCTTATATCAGTACACTCCCTAGGGCGTGATGAACGCCGTTTTCTCAGCATCTTTATCATCCATCCAAATTTGATGATATCCAGCGAAGCAATCTACGAAGGACTGTAGCTCATGCTTGGCGCAATTGTCAATTAGAATGTGTATGTTTGGCAAGGGGAAGTCATCTTTAGGACTGGCCTGGTTGAGATCCCGGTAGTTGACACAGCTCTAACCTTTCCGTCTTTCTTTAGCACAGGTACAATGTTGGCTAACCATGTCGGGTAATCAACCACCCGGAGAACTCTGGCATTGATCTTCTTGGTAACTTCTTCTTTGATTTTCAAACTTATGTCAGATTTGAACTTTCTGAGCTTCTGGTTTACCGGTGGACATGTTGGATTGATCAGCAGTTTGTGAGCCACAATGGACGTACTTAAACCAGTAATGTCATCGTAAGACCAGGAGAATATGTCCTCATACTCCCTTAGGAACTCTATATACTCTTTCTTCTCTGACGGTGACAAATGGATACTGATGCGTGTTTCCTTGACGTTTTATGATCTCCCAGGTTGACAACCTCAGTCTCATCCAAGTTGGACTTGGGTCTATTTTCAAAGTCTTCGACCTCCTTATCAATTTTGTTGGGTATATCGTCTTCGTCTGAATCAATGTCCGTTTGTTGTGTCGCCTCATTTCACATCATAGTCATCGATTCATCAAGTAAAGTAATAGTAATGATGTATAGATAAAATAATGAGAGAAAACAATAGCGAATAAATATCGAATTTGTAAGAGAAATTAGAAACGCTTTGATAAATTGAATAATTGTTTTGAACATTGAAGATCTTATTGCGGGAATTGAAAAAAATGCAAAAAAGTTAAAATTGTTTAGTAAATGAAACAGTAAATAATGCTTGTTTTTAGCCTTGCTACCCCGAGGCATGGTGGGCTCTGGTGGTCCTGCTAGAGCAGTTCTTGAGATATGCTCTCTCACTTACTGCCTGTACAGAAGGGCCTTCCTCCCCCTCCTCCTCGAGAATAACACAGCAATCCATATCATCATCCTCCAGGAACAAATTCCTTAGTGCAGCGAGTTCTTCTTCTTTGTCTGACCCATAAATAACGCGGCTTGCTGGAAGGTCTTTTCCAGATGCGGTATCGGCTGCTCCAATAGGTAGGAAGGACCGCGCCAAGGTGACGACCAACTATAGAATTCTTCCCAAGTGTAATCATATCCCAGACCGAAAGTAGTACCATGTTTCTTGATCTTGATGGGTTTGGAGATTCCTTGAAGGTTCTTGTCGAGCCCTTTGCCAGGCTCGTACCCATTCCAGTTTAGTATGCTCTCAATTTTTCTATCCCACCGTTTGTCTTTGTCAATGGCGTTGACTCGCTCAATATGGTGATAAGTTCCTCCACCCAGTTTTCTCTTTCCATCAATCACAGGGATAGTCTGGCGACTGTAGATAGGGTTGCTACCGTTGCCGTGGATGATTACCTCTTGGTGGTTCCACTCGAATTTCACCGCCTGATGTAGTGTTGATGCGACGGCCCCAGCAATATGGATCCAGGGTCGTCCTAACAGCAAGTTGTAAGATGCCGGCACGTCTATTACCTGGAAGTCCACTTCGAACCAGGTTGGTCCCATCTGTAGGCATAGACTGATTTCCCCCATAGTATCCCTTTGAGAACCATCGAAGGCTTTCACGTTGATTGCTCCCTCTCTTATCTCATGTAGCCCTTTACCCAATTTCTTGAGTGTTATCAACGGAAAAATGTTAAGACTGGAACCTCCATCGATCAAGATCCTCGTGATGAAATGATCTTCGCATTGCAGGGTGATGTGCAATGCTTTGTTAGTTCCCAATACCTCGGGTGGTAACTCGTCTTCATGAAAAGTAATTCTGTGACTTTCGAGTACCTGGCCCACCATGTTTTCCATTTCTCCACTAGTGACGTTGTTCGGCATGTATGCTTCGCTCAACACCTTTAGTAAAGCATTTCTGTGCATCTCAAAATTCTGCAGCAAAGAGAGAATAGATATCTGCGCTGGTGTCTTGTTTAGTTGGTCGATGACCGAATACTCCTTAGCCTGTATTTTCCTCCAAAGATCATCGGAGCCTGTTTCAATGAGGGGAGCGCAATTGGAAGCTTGCTTGCTTGACTCGGCCAGATGCTCAGGGGTATGGACTCTACCAGTTCTCGTCATACCTTGTGCTGCGATGGCTTCCTCAGACCTGCTTTTACCTTTCCTTCTTGCCTCGGCTATATAATCCTAAGGGATAACATCTAAATATGAAAGTGGTGTGGTTGACATTGCTACTGGAATTGGCGTGGTCATTCGTATTTCAACTGGAGTGTATGTTAGGGGTGGCAGGACTGTAACCTCGAGTGGTGCTGGTGCGTTTGCTGGAGATACAAACTCAACTTCAATTGGCACTGGTGCCTTCGCCTTTGCAGGCAGCGCTGCTTTAAACTCAAATGGGATAGACATATTCACCTCGGCATTCTCAGATGGATTAATCTGGACTATGATCGGGTTGAGAGGGACTGCAAGTTTCTTTGGGTCATCGCCTTCTGCGATCAACCCGATTGACCTCTCGGGATCCCAATCATCATCTACTTGAATCATATGGATACATCCACCATTATGGTCTGGTAAAGGGTTATTGCGGACGTTCGGAGCGGGATATTTTGCCACAATAATCTTGTTATCGATGAGGGTTTGTATCTTATCTTTCAAAGAGCGGCATTCTTCGATGGTGTGTCCTTTCATGCCAGAAGGTATGCACAAGATTTGTTTGGGTTAACCCACTGAGAAGGGTTCTCAGGGGTGGCAGCAGGGATAGGTGTAACGTAACCAGCAACTTTGATTTTTTCATACAACTGGTCGATGGGCTCGGCTATGGCAGTATATTTTTTTTAAGGGCGGCGATCAAAGTTAGGGCGAGGACTAGGGAAGTTTTGGCGGGTAGGGGGTGATTGATAATGATGTGGCTGGGAATTATAGGTGTTGTAGACGGGAGCCGGTTGTGGATATCTATGTGGGGTAGGTTGATATGTGGGCGGTGGAGCTTAGTAGGAATGTAAGGGTGCTTGGTAGTTCGGGGTTGGCTGATGTGTGAAGGGAGGTGTTGGGTAGACTTGGTATTTGGGTGGGGACTTGGCTTGTTGTTTAACCATTACGGCTCCCACGTCTCTCTTTTTAGACACACCACTGGACTGTAAAGCTTTGTTAGTGGCTTGCAAAGCTTCAAAATTTGTAACCATATCGTTCTTGATACCTTCTTCAATTTGCTCTCCTAATTTGATAATGTCGGAGAACTTGTCACCTTCAACCACCATTAGCCGTTCATAATATTGTGGGTCCTAAGCTCGGACAAAGAACTTGTTCATATGTTCTTCCTCTAAAGCAGGTCTGAATTTAGCACCTTCCGACCTCCAACGAGTAGCATACTCGCGAAAGGTTTCTGTGGGTTTCTTCTTCCAGTTTTGGATGTAGAACATATCTGGTGCGTTCTCTGTATTGAATCTAAACCTGTCCATGAAGTCTGTTTCCATGCCTACCCAGTGTGACAATTTCTTAGGGTCTTGGCTGATATACCAAGACAGTGAATCCCCCTTTAGAATCCTCATGAACAGCTTCATGCGGATCCTTTCGTTTTTTCCTACGTCAACCAATTTATCACAATAGGTCCTCAGATGGACCCTCGAATCACCAGTGCCATCAAACATCTTGAACTTTGGAGGTTTGTACCCCTCAGGTAGTTCGACATCAGGTTGTATACAGAGATCTTCATAGTTCAAACCTTCAATTCCCTTGACTCCCTCGACACCCTCAACTCGGCTAGTCAGCTTTCTAAATTCCTCAGCCAGATTCTTGATAAGCAAGTCCTTCCCATCAGATTCAGATGTACGTGACATAGGCGGAATGAAGTGGGTCATAGTTTCCACGTAGATGGGATTGTTGTAGGCATGGAAATGGTCCTTCGTGGGGTTTTGAGGTTCTTGGATGGATGGTGGAGTGTTGTTGTGGCAAGTGTTGCATGGTGTAGGGAGAGTTTGGTTATGGTGAGGTGCGGGGTAATTTGGTTGTTTTGGGATATTCTGTGGTGGTGTAGGGTTGACGTCAGGGATGTTTAGGGAAAATGACAGATTAGATAGATTCCGGACGTGGTCGAGCTCCTCTTGAAACTTCAACAATTTTTGTTCCAATGGTGACATGTTCTAATGCAAAACCTGAATACCCCGGCCTTCAGTAGTCTCAACATGTTCAATCATATTGTCTTTCCTGATACCGCTGGATTATTCCATCTTACCTTTGCCCTTGTTTCTACCTTTGGGAGGACTGAGAGGAGGAGTAGGTGGAGGCCCTTTGGATCTTGTGCGCTAGGCGAATGATGCCAGAATGTGCAAACTAACCTTTGGGGAAGGGGATAATAACTAAAAGAGAAACAAAACAAAAGGTAACCGAGTCAGTGAGTATTATGAAAAAATATTGCAGAAATTAAACACTTAATGCGGAAATGTAAAGTGTATCCTAAATTGGGGACCTCTTTGTGCCCGAGGTAGGCCTAGCGACAAATTGATTCGGAGAACTTAAAAAATTCTAAATACCTCATTTTATTGATAAAAAATCGACAAATCCTTAAGACGACTCTAAATATGCGAAAATAAAGGCCTTATTACATTAATGACGAAAATAAGACACCCCTATTTATTTGGTCCCAGAAGGACCTTCCCCAGATTCGGCATTCTTGCTTCCCTCGATCAGCTTTCCCAACTCACGAAGGCCCAATAGTAGGTAGGTTCTGGCTAAGTATCCCCCTTCAGCTCCCTCAGCCTTTTGGCAAGTCTCGATCCTTTTGATGAATTTCTCCTCTAGTTCAACTATACCTTGCTCCAAGTAACTCAACCTCTGGTTGCCGCTGACAACCATGTCCTTCCACTCCTTGATCAACCTTTTGTTGGACTCATGTATCTTGTGGTGATCATGTTCACATTCACGGATCCTTTTGCGCAGTTGGTTGTACTTGACTTGTGCTTCAGCCTTTTCGTCTATGACCCGGTGACCTCGAACGAACCCTGGCTCGATTTGACTACCCACATCTTCTTCTAACTAACCAAGATAGAAAGGGGTGCAACCGGCGTGATACCTGTCTGGCTCGATGGTGTCCTTTTTGAGCCTAATCCTGTCGTGCCATAGGTGCTGAGCTTGGTACTTGTGAGGGCTATCATCATTCTGAAAGTCTGCTCGAAGATGAATCATTTTCTGGACCCTAGGTATGACCTGCCTTCTACCTGCTTGCCTCATAATTCGTAGAGGGACGTAAGGGTAAGTCCCCCTCAGACCAGTCAGTATCAGAAATGAAGCATCTCGGGACCGAATGATGAACTCGTCTATTGGAAACCACTCAAACATCCATTGAAACTGATCCTCGATTAAGTTACCAAATAATTCAACCCATCCTTCGGCATTATCCGGCTGAGCGAACATGTCGGGAATATAGTTCATTCGCTTTGGGTGATGAAAAGCGATATGGTCATCCCAAATTCTTCGATGGATGTCTTGTCGGTATTAACATTTTTGCAGATGTTCTATGAGCCATAGTTGGAGTAATAAGTTGCAACCTTCAAAATGCCTTGCTCCTCGTTGACACATTTCTAGAGCCCGATATATATCTGCGATGATCATGGGCATAATGCTGAAATCCTGCCCGTTTATCCCTTCCATTAGCATCTTAGTTACCATGGCCAACCTAGTATGGATTCTTTCCTTCTTCATTGGGAATACAATCAAACCCAAAAAATACACCATAAACACGAACACTCGACGATGGATATGTCCCAGAGAGTTGATGGCAAACTCGTCTTGGTAGGTGCGGTACGATTTGCTGTGACCGTACCTTTCATATAAATATTCGAAAGGGATGTATGAATCCTTCAGACACACAAATTCTGGATTCTTCTTCAAACCCATCATTTTGATGAAACCTCTGCCCGTGCGGTATTCAGGCATCAGCAACCCCGGAGATTCCTAAGCTAGACCATCAAATCCTTCATCTCTTCTAATAAAGGCGTCATTTCAAGATTCCCAAAATAGAACAAGGACCTATCACAGTCCCAAAACAAAGTAGCGGCCTCTATAATCATTTTGTTTGGCTGGATATCTAGAAGAGATGGTAGATTTCCTAGGTGTTTTCTGACGAGAGTTTTGTCACTAGAGTGGGGGGTTTTTCCACCAATTCCGCAGCCTAGGGTGAATATTAGGGACCATGCCAAATCTGGGTACTTCATGCCTCATTTTCTGCAAAACATACAAGGTTAGGTCCTTTACCCCTACCAAACTCGACTATTTAACACCAATAATTAGTAGGAAGCATTTAGTTCTCCAAATAAATGCACAGAGCGTGAGGGTGTCCGGTTGGGTTCCAGGGAAACCAGTGGACTTTGGACAAGGCTGTCTTAAAGGCTATTATGCGGACAACACGTTAACCTAGCTAAGTTCGAACATGATGCATGAAACAGTATAATGAAGTAAGGTTTCTATAGGGTTTTAGACTGGTACCCATGAGCGGACAACTCAAGGGGGGAGGCATGGAACTATCGACTGCACCGCTAATCGACTAGTTTTACCGCAAATACGCCTTTTCGAATTTAAGGGGTAATAATATAGGAATAGCGAAACCAATCATTGTAAGCGTTGCTATAGTATTTTGTTTGTCAGGAGTGTAATATGAATGTTGAGCATGGTATGCAATAAATAAGCATTTAAATAGATAATCATGTATTTGCACGTTAGAAAGGCGGTAAATACAACAGTTATGATTGAAAACAATTACAAAAAGGGAAACAAAGAGACATGTTAGTTCTGTTCATGTGGAATAAATATTTTAAAGAAGTAAACAATTAACGGCATGTAATAAGGAAGAGGAAAGAGCGCAAACATTTAAACAAAATTAAAGGTCCAAATTCACGAAACAATTTGCAATGGTAAAAGCCTAGGTTATCCCCAGCGGAGTAGCCATGCTGTCGCGCTCCCTTTTTCCCCTCTTAAAGCGTAGAGATCGGGTTTATGAAATTTTGGACAACTCCTTTTGAAGGTTAAAAGGGTTAAAAGGAAGAGTCGCCACCTAATGATTTTTATAGTGCGTTAGGGAACCTAGATTAGTTAACTCATAAGACTAGTTTGCATTACCAGAGATCGGGTAAGGGATTGAAGTTATCTCAAGGGGAAGGTATTAGAGACCTCTTAGGATCCACAACTGTGGTTTTCGGCCAAATGGTTTTCGTGAATTCGAACAATAAGCAAACAACAAATAAGGCTCATATAAGAGGGGATTTCAAACAAGTATTGAAGTTTATTAAAAGTTGAAACAAATCGAAAGTAAATATTTGAGAAGAGACGTCCTAGGTTTAAAATAATATGGATCACATAAATGCAATACCCGATAGGCAGAGCTACACGTGGTATTAGCGCACCGGTCATCATATCCATATTCTACCCTTTCCCACCCTGCGAATGTATTTAAAACGCGTGCTGGTCACGAAACTTATTGCGTGCTATTACCCGTCCCCATCCTATCAGTCCTGGAGGAAGTTAGGGACTACTATTCCTAAAGGGTAGGTACTAGGTGAACCCTCGGGTTTAAAGGACCAAATTCTAAACGACAAACAAAACAATTAGGACTGCAAATACAGGGAAGCACATAGAGGCAGATAGGAAGCTCAGATATTCCTCCACAAGTTATACAAATAAATAGCACGACTCAACCACAAATGAGGTCGTAAATTTCAGAATCTAAGGCATGATGTCTAGGTGTGAATACAGTAATAAGGCAGTGTTATTACAGAGTTTCAAAGAAAAGATTTTTACTACTTTTGAACTGTTGGTTTCAAATGGTACACAAAAGATGAAAAGTTTTCCAGTTTTAACAAGTGTTAACACCTAAGGTTTGCCTAGGCGTATTAAAATACTTCAATTATATTGACTGGTTTCAGAAAGGATAATAGTTAGACAAGGTGAGCCTGCTATATTATTACGAGGCTAAGAGTTTAAATACGTATGGATGCAGGTCCTGAAAACATGATACCTAAATGTAAGGAGGTTGTAGGATGATGCAAACCTATGTATGCTGTTCTAGATGCATGAACGTTCTCTATATTAGAACCTATTTTTTTAGCGAGGTTCATTAGCACATTCTTTTGGATGAAAGTAGAACATACAGGGATGTAATTCCTTATTAGGTTACTGAATCCTAATACATGATTTCTAAGTGTACGCAACAATATGTTTTTTAACACATGATTTTGGCATGAATATGTTGGGAATGAAAATCCTAGGGTACATGATTTCTAATGCAAGATTCAATAGTTGATGTTATTATTTAACTTAAGACAGGATTTCTAGATGAAAAAATTGTAAAAAATGCAGAGGCAGTAACATTATATTAACCGTTTCTATTGTCTCTTAATTAGGAACATGATTTCTAAGTGGGTATAAGTATAATGAGATGTTGAAAATGAATGGCCCTAAGTATCATGGTATCTAATGCATGAATGACATGTATTCCTAAGCATGGTGGCTATTGCACATATATAAAATAAATCTACAAGTATGGTGTCTACCCATATCTATACTAAGCATGCATAACCCCACCCATTAAACTATCCAACTCCAGAATAATTTTATAATTAATTATTACAGACCAGTATTGCACAAATTACATAAGTAATAAGAAAATTAGGAAGTTACACTATAGGGAGCCTAACAGTAGGCCCAAGTCTCCAGATCCAACAATTCCATATGCCATGCCCTTTTATAACCCAAGTGTGTCAGAGTTCCTAAGGACCTCAGAGGATCCCAAGCAGTGCTCACACCCAGGTACCCCATCCATGAGTGAGTTGGTGCAGTGTGGAATGCCAGCCTTGTGTGTCAGAGTTCAATAGGTACTCAAATGGTCCCCAAGGCAGTGCTCACACGAAGGGGGCTGAACTTAGAAACTAGGAGTAGTGAGATGTGCTCAGTGTTTTTAGAAGGAGGTGAGTTGAAAAAGAGTTTTCTGACATAATCGTTTTGAAAAAATAGCTTTAGAGAACTTCATAAGAGTTTGTTTTATGAAACTAGTTTCAAGAGGAAAAGAGACAGGACAATCAACAACTTAGAAGACATACATAGTTCAGGAAACAAACACAAACAAGGAAAGGGAATTGGGGACAAGTAATACATCTGTGAAAAGCATTGTTGCACATAGATTAACATCAGAGAAGTCTCACAGAACTTAGCTAGTTACAACATTGATCTATCATAAATGTTCATGCCTAAGAGTTTAATAGCATTAGATTGAAGGAGTGCCAAACAGAGTTACACATTAAGTTCAAGGAAAGGTTCAGGATTACATAGTAACTAGGTATCATGAGTACATGCTTGTAGTGTCAGTAATCAGGGGAGTAAGGCAGATTCATAGTAGAACATATAAGAACAAGTACTGGACATGCTGAATTGAAGGGGAAGAGAGATCACATAGACAAGTAGACATGCTAAACATAGAGGGAAAGAGAGATCACATAGACAAAATAAACATGTTGAACTAAAGGGAAAGAGATATCACATAGACAAAAGTAAACATGCTGAACTAAAAGAAGATCACATAGACAAACTAGATATGCTAATTGCAAGGCAAACAGCAGGACCACAAATATAAGCATAAGAGACATAGCAGGAATCTTAATATAATTAGAAACATGTTATTTTAGATGATGTAGGCTTAAACTAAAACCATACCAGTTGAATGAGATAAATGAGGAGCTGCAAAGTAATGAAGAGCGGCAAAGTGAAGAGAGGCAGAGCAGTAATGTAGATGCAACAGAACAGTTGGGCAGTAGAGTAATAGCACAGTAGAATCACTCAGTTTTGGCTTGCAGCCAACTGAGTTGCAAGTAACAACAAGAGAAACAAGAAAGTATGTGTGTGTGTGTAGCAGAGAGCCTAGAACAATGTCTCTTGTTCGTGTGTTTGTTATTGAAAGACTAGAAGTATTTATAGTTTAAAACAAGTAGAAGAATAAGGTAATAAGTACACAGTTATGGAACTAATACCAATCAGAATCAATCAATGTCCGTACTCCCTTTAATTAGGGAGTCAGGACTCAAACAGATACAAGTTGTATCAAGTAAGGAAAAGGATCAATTAAATGATTAACTTTACCTTAATTAAAGCATGTGGCATGTAATAAGGGTTGAATACAGAATGCTCCGAGTAAGGAATGTATATGTCAAATATTTGAAAACATATTTAGGCACGTAACATATGGTAGAATACAATTTGATTATGAAAATAAATCACAGGAATCACGTATAGGACTAAAATCACAAGGGAATCAGTTTTAATTAAGGAAAGTATCACACATGTAACGAAGTAATTCAAAATCACTAAAAGGTTCTAAGGAAAACACATATGAAATACAGTTTTGAGAAAGATATCACAACCTTGAGGGAGATCAATAGAACCAGTAGGGAATACTATGTAAAGGCTAATATAAAAAGTAATCGAGTCTGTTGAGCAATAAATAGCACAAAATCAGTGAAAACCTTAGGCAAGTAGTAGAGGACAGCAGAAGATTGAAAACCCTAGGTAAAGCAAGAATCACACAAGTTCATAGACGAACAATGATGTTAGACATAATAGAAACATAGAGATAGTAAACCATAACAACAACAACAGGATAGAAATCATAGAGAAGCTTAACATCTACGAGAGATAAGAGTTCAAACAACGTATCAGTCATAGATAGATTCAGAGTTTAGGTAAAACTTAGGGTTTTCAATAAAGCAAGTTAAAAATGATAGAAGCTTTGAATAAATCATTGAATAATAGAAAGACACACAGAACCACATAAAAACATAAGCAAGAAATCGTTTCTTAAAAGGGGTATGAAACCCTAATTTTTGAAATGAAAATTGCTTAAAGATGAAGGGTTTTTTTCCAGAGAAAAACATTTAAAGAAGCTTCGTAATATCGTAGATATAAAGCAAGTCTAGAGTAAATCTAAAAGACATGGGGTTAGGGTTTCGTGGAACCCAGAGAAGTAGAAAAACCCTCAAAGACGTTGTCGGCTTAAGCCGAAAAGGTTGTAGTTCTTACTCAGACGGCCGGGGAAGACCAGAAAGTGGCATGGGACGATGGGAGGTGAGTGAACCGCTCCAGGTTCGCCTGAGGGCCCTAGGGTATCACTGGACCGGTTCAAGGTGGATAGATAACCAGGAAATGATGAAGAACCATGATTTCCGGTGAGAGAATCAGCCTGAGAAGGTGAACAGACCCCATCGAAGAAGAGAAGCCAAGGGATGCTTCTCGAGAGAACTAGAGAGTAACAAAGAGAGATATAGAGAGAATGGGTGTTAGCAAAATGAGGGGTCGGAGGGGGTAGTGGTTGAGTTTAATTATGGTAACTTAGATCCGGACCGTTGATTTCAAGTGATCAACGGTTCAGATCAAGCATGTGGTAGGGCGGGGTAGGAACGAATTTGGGTTGGGTTAGAGAATGGGTTTTGGGTCAAGTGGGGTTTGGTTTAAAAATAGGCTAAAATTTAAATAAGATAGGCTAAACATTAAATACCTAATTAAATAAGATAATTAATTAGTTAAAATAGCTAATAATTGTGTAAAATGAAATTAAAACCAAATAAATTAAATTAAGATAATAAATTACTATAAAAAATATAAAACGATCAGTTGTTGCTTTTAAAAAATGATATAAATGTATATTTGTGCTATAATCGCAAAAACTGTTGAAATTAACTAAATAATGCCAACATTGGCTAATTTGTGAAATAATTAAATCCTTATTGAATTAAATAGGATATAAATAACATATTGAGTAAGAAAATAATTTGAAATTTTTTATAACATCATTTATGCATAATTATGAATAATTATGGAACATAAAATATTAAATAAACAAGAAAATAATTTGAAATTTTTTATAACATCATTTATGCATAATTATGAATAATTATGGAACATAAAATATTAAATAAACAAGAAAATAATTTGATAAAAATACGGGAAATTATGGAAAAATATCAATTACTACAAAGAGTGATTTTGAAAGTAGATATGCGGTTTTAAAAATAATTTGAGAAAAAATTGGGTACCAACATTTACTAAATATGTCTGAGTCATTACCATCATCCTCTTCCCTTGCAAAAATGAATATGTCTCTTAATCCATATAAAACCTTTTCAAAAAAATATGATTACCTCTATGAAGTAGATATCCTACCCGACGAACACAAAGTATCTTTTACTGAACTACCCCTCACAAAGCCTTACATAGCTTTTGCCAAAATATCATTTGCACCATGGACCCAAATCCGCCCCTTAGTTGTTGATACCCAATTTTTCCTAAACAATATCTTTTAAATAACATATATACCTTCAAAATCATGCATTAGTATAAATTGGTTATTTTCCATAATTAATTTGTCCAGTATTTTATTTCCGATAAACAATTACAAAATTGCATCACAAATAATTTCAAAGACATTTCTCTATTTAATATACTATTTATGGTCCTATTAAGACCAAATTATTCCATAAATAGCCAAATTGGCACCTATTGGCTATAATTACAATAACATTGCAATTATAGTCCAGGCATATAATTTTGTACTATTTTTACTAGAAATTAGTCTTTTAAATTTTAAATACGAAATAATCATTTTTTAAAATGTTTCTATGCATGAAATTCATAATTACTAACTATTTTATAAATTATTTTAACTAATTTAATTTGGGTATTTAACAAATAGCCTATTTTATCTCAATTGTAACCTTATTAAGTTATCCTAAATAGTCCTCAAACCAGCCCAATACACCCCGGCCCAAATCTTACCCCTACCCGACCCAATTCCGTTTGAATCCTAGCCGTTGATCATGTTTTATCAACGACCCGAATTAAATCTTTCCTAATGTAACCTAAACGACCCCCCCCCCCCC